>JAOXJP010173152.1:0-12629 GCA_025762735.1 Platanus orientalis
GATCTCCCCCCTTGCTGAATACTTCCAGGTATTCATCCCAAATTTCCAAGAAATGGGTGAGTATTCTTTTGTAGATATTAAAGGGGGAAGAGGCAACATAGTTAGAGATACATTCACTTTTAAAGCCCAAGGGACTTGTGGGCTCTCTTTTGCTCCCTTGGTTGGGATGTATTATCCCAGTTTTTAATGAATTTTTCTCTTATAAAAAATTACTAAAAAGAAGATTTTCCCAATCTCTTTTTTTCCAGGCAAAACAGAAGTAAAACCGTTCATTTTCCTTTTCTTTTTTTTTCTTTTTTTTTTTTTTGGATGAAAAGGGTAAGAAAAAATGAAGATGGATTGAACCTTCCACCTAAGAAAATATCAGACCTGCAAATCATAATCGAAGCAAAGAAACAACTAAAATCACTGACTCACAAAGTATTAGAGAGAAACCAGGGAACCAACCACAAACAAAATGAGAGAGAGAGAGAGAGCAATGACAAAGTTTCTATCAGAACGAAGTATTAAAGGAAGGGAGGAATCTAAAATTTCAGACAACCATCAAAACTTGAATTTAAACGGTTATACAAAGGGATTAAATCACTAAAAAAAGAGCAACAAAGAAAATCATAATCCAAGACTATTAGAGATCTTTCGGATTTTCGTTAGAGCCTCCGGAGAAATCTACAGAAATAGAGATAAGATTTCCACTGTGAATCACAATCAGAAAAAACAATTAAACTTCTAGATTCTCGCAGATCATTGACACATTCATCCAAACATCCAAAGGAATAAATAAATAAACGAAAAATAAACAATCATAACTCCCAACTAACCAAAACAATGTTGTTCTCGATTCAGACAGATTCTTCATGCGATCAAACAAAGCTTCAACCAAAAACGCAAAATATAAATTAAAAAAATGAAAACAAAAAATTAATCAAAGACTACCGACCTCAAATCCAGGCGTAAACCAGACGAAATGACTAGTTCATTTCCCGTCAACACCTCTGTTTAACCTCGTCTCCTTCTTCTTCTTCTTCTTCTTCTTCAAGTGGAGTGAATTCCAAAGAAACCAGGGGCTTCGCTAAAGCTAAAATTGCTTCAGTTCGTGAGACATTTCTCGTGAAATCCAAAAAAGAAAAACTGTGAAAACAATTATCAAAAATCGCTCTCCCTCTCTCTGAGGCGGAGTGGAAAAGGGAGTAGAGAGGGTTTCAAAACAAGGAAAGCCAAAAGCACAAAATCCTAAAAGCGTGCTTGACGCGGAGTGCCGCCGAGGTATTTATAGAGAATATAAATGGTATCGAATTACCCAACTACCCCTGCTTGTTTCTAATTTTTACTGACAATGGCCGGCGTCACATAATGTATACCGTACAAAAAGATAAACGTCCCCAATCTTCTCTTTTTAAATGATAGATGTGTCCCAAAACCAAGCGACTCGAATCATCTGTTGGCTGCTCTACAGGCCAGCATTGTAGGCCACAACCTAGAGATGACGCGGTGATATCACCTGCGCCGACCAAAAAGTAAGACGAGACATAAGGGGGGTATCATTTCACCTTTCGGAGATGTCACATCACCTCCAAAAAGTGAAATGATACTTTCCTCTGTCTTGTCTCACGACGTCGCACAAAGAGGGTCGGTTATTGTTTAATCACCGGTAAATTTGGTTTTTTTATATTATTTATTTATTTTTCTTTATTTTGTTTTTGCTCCTCTACTTTTTCATGATTTTTTTTTTAATAATCAAACATTGAGTTCCATCTTGAACGCTGATGACCATCTAAAACCTCCTGTCACCTCAACTATTATCGATCACCGTCTTTCTTACCACCACCGACCGTCGGGTGAAATACTCCAAACAACCCTTCTTTTTCATTTTTTTTAAACCTAAAACGAGTTTAGTGCTCTCTACCAACCACTTGCAACCTCCGACCATCACTTTGACTATCTCCATGTAATTCTTAGCATTGTGGCCCGAAGAGAATATCATGTGACAGACAAATATCCTTTGCAACATGTTACAGGCTGTATCCTCTCTCATAAAGGTGTGGGGTCATACACTTTTTGGTTGGGCCCCACACCCTTATGTAAGAGGATACACCATGTAATATGGTACAAGGATATGGCTTCATCATGTGGCTAAACCAAGCATCTGGTCATACAATTAATCAAAGTGTGATGAAATGATAAGTACAAGCCCGTATTAGATTGGAATAGATCTTATTGGATTAAGATACCTGATTGGGTATTTTCTTCTATTTAGGATTTGAGCCAATTCAAAGGGTACTTGAAATTTCAACCCTTTAAAGAAAATACCACTCAAAATCTTACAATTAGAACCAATTCCCATATTTAAAAACCAATTGATACAATTTCTATTACAAATGGTGGAAATAAGGAGTTGATCATTACTAACATGATAAGAGAACAACTACAAAACTGACATAAAATTAAGAGGGTTCAAATGAGGCATTTGGAGTTGTCCTGTGTATTTTATAGTTAGGAATATGAACATGTAAATATGGGTGGTTCAATAATCAATGTATCATCGCCTGTTGGATATGTTGAAGCTGCTATCAACAATGGGCTCATTTGCTCCCAATTACCCTAATAATATTTGAAGCTATAACTTGCGGACCTCTTCACAATAATACTCCAGCATGACGTTTGCTCCCAACCATGGATACATAGTAAGTATCCTTAATGCAGATTGGAGAATATGTGCCTCTTCAGATACTTTAAAATCAGCAACCAATGCCTACATCAAATGATAGAGAGATTATGAAAACTTGCAACGCAATAGAATTTAATGTCAAGCAGGCCTGAGATGGTTTAAAATACAATAACTATGCCTCAAAAGCTCCAAACTAGAAGATGTTAACATACAATTTAGAAGAGTTAACTATCTCTTCCCAAGCACAAATAAATAAAATCACCCTGGCCTTGGTTACACAATTCAGATTACAAGATCTTATTTCTATTGTAGATCAACAATAGAATACAAAAATGACCCAAAAGAAACTACTCCAAAGAGGAGCAAACAAATACATATAAAGAGAGTGACAAAGATCTCTGTTTCTTTTGGGATTAAGAAACTTGACACATCTCCAAAATCTTATGTGGAGAGTAATTTAAAAGCAAAGAGTCAAAACCTTCCAACCCAATACAAAGAAGGAAGATGCAGTTACTAGTCTAACCTTGGGGTAAAAGGATGTATAAATAAAAAGTAAAAAGAGAAGGGCATTGCATTGAATGTTACATTCAATGAACAAGATAGATTAAAGGGGAATTTGGGTTCCTTTTTTATGGGCAATTAAGATTTTTTTCCAGGACCGTCATAGTAAAAGAAGTTGCCCCAATCACCATTATGACCATGTTGGACATCATAGCAACTGGATTGCTCAATAAAGGTGCTCCAATCCCTTGGGAGCTCTTAAATTATTGGTTTTATCAACAATCTGAACATTCCTGAAATAACTTGACTTACCAAATCCTTCTTCAGGAAACGGTTGCTACCCATCTGAGTTGATGTGTGCTCACCATTTGGTTCTGAGTTTACAACCTCTTGTGCAAGGACACCAAATTGGTGGTTGGAGGTTGCAGGTGGTTGGTGGAGAACACTAGTAAATGTTTTACATTAAAAAAAAAAAAATTGAAAAAGAGAGGTCAATTGGAGTGATTTTATCTAGTGGTTGACAACGCCGATCGTCAATGGTCGAAATGGCCAGAGATTGTAGATGGTCATCATGGTCAAAGATGGAACTTGATCATGGAAAGGTAGATAGAAAAAAATAATATAAAGAAAAATAAATAAAGAAGATTAAAACAAAATTACCTGTGTTAAGCAATAACTAGAGTTAAACACATGTCATCTTTAGGTTGTGGCCTACATGGCTGGTTTACACAGATGATTCGAGATGAGAACCAAGTAATAAGGCTCGAGCTCTTTGGCATACTGCATGAACAACAAACCACAAAAGACAAAAAAAAAACCATGTATTTTTGTTCATGTAGTTTGCTTGAGTGGTTTGAACTAATCAGATCGCATCTAAAACTATAAAACACACACACACACAAACTCTTGTAGAATGTGAATGCTTAGACTTCCTTTTTCAATGCGAAGTAGTGGTAATGGGTCTTCAATTGGCTAAGGATCTGAGCCATTAAGAAGGTTGTTGGATAAGGACTTGCCAAGATTGCAATGACCTTTCAAAGGGAAGAAAACAAGATGAATTTTTAAATGGGATCAGAGGGATGAAAATAAGATGACCCTAGCACTAGACTGGTCCAACCGATCTGAAACCCAACTCCATGGCCCACACCACCTCGACAAGATGAGAAGATTCCCTAAAATCATCCACTCTCAAGGGAGGAAGGATTGTATCCATTTCCCTTAAAAGCACTAACCTCTGCTTGGTGTCAAGGGGTAGACACATCAGCGCCGAAAAGTGATTTATGATATTTTTGGGAGAATGGGCACTTATCACTTTTCAGCACTAATGTGTCTACCCCCTAACACCCAGAGGAGGTTAGCAGCCTTTAAGAGAGGAGGATACAATCCTTTGTGCTCTTGAGGATATATTTTGTAAAGAAAAAACCAGCAAGAAATCTGGAACAAGAAAGAACCATCTAAGTAGGAATGACAAAGGGATGGGTTAGTTGTATGACCTGCCTTGCCCTGAATGGGTAAGGCAAAATCGTAATGAGAAAATAACAATGACGTAGGAATTAATAAAAGGGAGAACTTACATAGCTATCATGAGTAGTAAAGATAAAAATGCCTATAAATAAAGGGAAAGGATATGCTACACCCAAATTTGTTTATCCTCCCATATCTTCGCACCATAGACAGGCATATGATGGTTTTTGGAATTAGATGTCACTTTTAAATAGGGAGCAAATGTTCATTTAAATATATTTTTTTTATGGTTTTAATCTTCTTCATTTGAAAATGGAGAGGATGTTCTATCTAGGATTTGGTGTCCAAGACACAAGAGGACTTCATATGGAATAAAAGGGGTGACATGCATTTTTTGAATATGGAATATGCATTTTATTCCATGTTACGTCCTGGATAACACACCATCCTTTGACACCAAATTCTGGATAGAACATCCTTTTCCTTCATGAAGACGTCATGGACTTAACTTCCTCTCACGCTTAAACTTAGTGAGCACTTGTACTACACCAGCTCATAGTTGTGTCAGCATTATTTAAAGGGCCTGAATCCAACCATGAAAGTCCAAGAAAAAACACCACGCATAAATTGTGGGGCTGAAATCGTCTATGCCAACCCCTTGATGGGGCACTCGGGGGGGGGGGGGGAATTAATTCACTTTTTGGAGGCTTTTGATTCCCCCTCTTGAGTGTCCCATTAGGAGGTGTGGCGCAAAGGATTTCAGACCTAAACTGTGGGCCTGAAATCCTCTAAGCCACTTCCCTTGTGAGGCACTCAAGGGCCACACAAGGGGGGAATCAACTCACTTTTTGGGATGTCACATCACCTCCAAAAAGTGAATTGATTCTCCTGTGTGGCCTTGATGCCTCACAAGGGGGTGACACAGAGGATATTTGGGAACACTTGTACTACCTACACCTGCTCATAGATGTGTCAGCAAAGAATCTAGTTGACGAAGACCAAGAAAAAACAGATACTCGTAAAAAAAAAACAGATAAAATTTGAGGAAGATCGGGATTCGTCCCTCCCTCGTATGACAAACAAGCTTGAATCAAGCAGCATAAATCATGCCCCTAGTAGAATATGAAGGAGAAAAAGAAAAAGAAAATTTTGCCAGAAAAGAAGAACCTATATTGAGATGACGCAGCAGCTCATGAGTTTGGTGAGGAACATCACATTACAATTCACCTATAGTAGTCAAGAGATAGGGGGAGGGTTAGGGTCTCAAGGTATAAAAAGTATCATCTGCGTTGCCCCCCACCCCTTATGTGATGTTGGGAGCCGAGACAGAGGGGGTATCATTTCACTTTTTTTTGGGGGGGGGGGTGATGTGACATCCCCAGAAAGTGAAATGATACCCCCCCTTGTGTCTCGGCCCTCGACGTCGCACAAGGAGGGCGGCGCAGAGGATATGAGGCCAAAAAATGGAGAACGAAGTAACATAGAAAAAAAGAAAAGAAAGGTTGATTTAGCAATTTTTAAAAACGGTGAGGGTAATTCGGGCATTAGCAAAAGGCGTGCGACACAAACGACCAGAGGAAATTTAAAGCGTACAGGAAAAAGAAAGTTATTCCACCTTTTTCTCCGTCGAGTTCAAAGCTGTGTTTTTATTTGCCTGAAAAGGCAGGAAAATCCGCCGTTAACCAGTATTAAATCGACACTTGTCAATACCTCATCGCATCTCTTTTGTTCAATCCTAGCCGTCTACTTGTCGTCCACCGGTTTCTTTTTTATCTTTATTTGCCTTTTGAGTGTACTTTCCGTCAAACCAGCGGCTCCGCTTTGCCGCGACATCGCCCGCAGATCGCGAAGATCTCTCTCTCTTTAGATTTTCCACATAATTTACATCTCCGCAATTTCTCGAGATTTGTTTATTTTTCCCATCTCGGGATGTAAATCTCCGGCTCGCGCTTGGTCACGGGGCATGTAATGAGCCAATTTTATTTAGTTAGGCGAGGTGTTATTGAGATCTGGTTGGTGAAAGGAGAACGTTTTGGTGTCTTAGAGAAGTGCTGGACACGAGCATATTGTAGGCATGCATCCAAACAGGTCATAACTATGAGAAACGCCACAAGAGATCACATATATCATCAAACGGAATTGCATGCTACACATTGACACATGAGGTGTTTTTGAATTTGGTCTCTTTTATGATATTGACAAATAAGCACTTCTCTTTTTTATCGCTTTTAATCCCAACACACCACGTCTCAGATTATAGTTGATCATAAAGACATAAAGACTCAGTCACATACACTTTTCATCACAGAACATTTGTTTCTGAAAAGGAATAGATTTGATGGGTTTTGTAATTTATCAAAAAAATACTCTAATGTATTGTTCAATTTTCAACCAATGCCTAAGCCCTTGAGAGAGTAGCTTAATTTTGTTACCGTTGGAACCACAACGATCTTCACCACCATCCGATTCCTTTAAATCCATTAGTACATCTCAGCCATTCAATCCTATTGTGGAATCTCAGTCATTTGATCCAAATATTAATCATTCTCACGTGCCACATGTCTTCTCTGTTTCTCACTCGTTAGATTCAAATCCAATGTTGGTTAATAATTTGGTTTCCAACACTTATATGCACGTGTCTTCTCGTAACTCATTACAAAACACATTCCATTTATCTGATTCTTTATTTCGAACTCAACCGTCTGATGGACAACCATATTCTTTGTCTCCTCTACCCGAGAGTCTGAATAACTTTGAATCTCAACCCGGTTCCCATGATGTTGAGATCACATCAACGTCTTTAAGTCCCTTATCTCAACCGGTTATTCTCTCTTTATTTACAAATTCTCATCCTATGACAACTCGATTCAAAAATGGTATTCATAAACCCAAGCAAATCTTCAATTTAGTAACATTAACAGAGTTTGGAAAAAGAACCAAACAATTTCAAACAAGTTGTGACACGTCCGGAATGGAAACAGGCTATGAATGATGGTTTTAACGCACTGATGAGACAACAAACTTGGAACTTAGTTCCTCCTGCTCCGACTCAACATCTCATTGCCTGCCGGTGGGTGTATAAAATTAAGCACAATTCTAGTGGCAAAGTTTCAAGTTATAAAGCGCGTCTAGTAGTTAAGGGATATAATCAAGAACCGGGACTCGAGTTTCATGACACCTTTAGTTCTATAATCAGGATGACAACTATCAAACTAACTGCTCTTCACTTTGGATGGCGAATTCAACAATTAGATGTCAAAAACGCGTTCTTACATCAGAGACAAATATTCATGGAACAACTGCATGGATTCGTTGATTCACAACATCCAAACCATGTTGCCGATTGACAAAAGCAAATTTATGGACTGCGACAGGCACCAAGGTCATGGTATGCTCGGTTTTCTACATTTCTATTCAATCAAGGTTTCAAGTTATGTCACGTGGATAACTCCTTATTTGTCAGGCACCATTCTCAGTCTATTATAATTCTCCTCATATATATCGATGATATACTAATAACGGGTAATGATTCGGAAAGAATCAAAATCTTACGCAATGATTAACATTGCAATTTTGATATGAAGCACCCTGAGGATCTTAAGCATTTCCTTGGAATTGATTTTATACGAACCAACACTGGTTTATTACTTTCTCAAGAGCAATATGCAATACAGTTACTTCATAAAGCTGGTATGATGGAGTGTCATCCCTGTCCTACACCTATGTCAGTTCAAAAGTCGTCATCAAATAAATATGACACACCATTTGATAATCCAAAACTGTACAGAAGTTTAGTTGGGGCTTTACAGTGCCTAACCATTACAAGACCTGATCTATCCTTTGCTCTTAATGTTGCTTGTCAACATATGCAAAGCCCATGCTTATCTCATTTCATTGCCTTGAAACATATTCTGAAATATATTAAGGGTACTTTACATTAGGTACTACAATTTATAAAGGGTCCTCTAGTTCTTCATGCATACTTTGATGCTGACTAGGCCAAAGGCAGAGTCGATCGAAAACCCACAAGTGGATTCATAGTATACTTTGGACAAAATCCGGTAATGTGGTCTTACAAGAAGCAGGCCACCATTTCTTGATCTTCAACAGAAGTCGAATATAGGGCCCTTGCTAGTCCTATAGCTGAGGTCTGTTGGTTAAGGATGTTATTGTCTGAACTTCACATTCCATTACAAAAGATACCGGTTGTCTAGTGTGACAACAAATGAGCTATCTCCTTGGCTTCGAATTCAGTATGTCATGCAAAAACAAAGCATATAGAACTTGACATGCATTTTACCAGAGAAAAGGTCTTTCTCCATGTGCATCACATACCCACAACAGAGCAACATGCTGATATTCTGACAAAACCATTTTCATTTTCTCTCTTTAATTGTTTTCATTCCAAGTTCAATGTGAATCCACGTTTGAACTTGAGGGAGGATGACAAGAAGGAGAGTTTAGTTTAGAGTTAGATTAGAAACTATTAAGTGAGAGTTAGAGAGTTGTAACTGTGTGATGTGTCTGTATAAAAGTAATTGCACGCAATAAAAAAATATATGGAAAACCCTGTTGGAAACAGTTTTAAAAAGTGCTCAGTTTTTATTGTACGTAGAATTCAAATTTGATTGTTTAGGTATATTTGAGCCAAAAATAAAAGTGGAACCCACAAGTCATTTAAGGTGGATTCACATGGGTTCATGTTCACCTCAATGAGAAGAACAACACCGTATTGTTAGATGTTCAAAACCGTTAATAGGTGAATGAAAAATTGTCTCTAAAGGTGCTTACTTGGACACTGGTGAAATGGTATGTCCATTCATGTGGTTTTACAATTTTACCACTCATGACTGTTTGAACCGAATAGTCACAAATGTGACTATTAAATCACCCCTTTTAGCACATGTCTCTTCATACGAACATGAAGGTAGCTATTAAATCACATTTTTTAATCCATGTCTATTCTAAATAAACATGAATGTGGCTATAAAAATGCATCATTTTGTTTTCATGTATGTTTGAACACCAAGAATTGTGTCTCTATGCCTGTTCAGAATAGACATGAACAAGTTTATAAATAAATCGTTCCTCCTTCATTTTATTTACTAAACTCAATTCCGAATTCAAAATTCGTAGTAATCTTTTAGGCATCATAGAGGATGTCCAAATTAGACATATATATAAAGAGCATGATAGCGTGTTCTAAGGGAGAGAGTACAACACAAGTTTGATTCACCAGGCACATAGATTGCAGTGTTTCTTTTGTGTGTATAGATCATTGTATCCTATAAAATAGACGTCCAAAGATTTCGTAAGCATCATTGCAAGGAACAAAATTTGTCTTAAGGACATAGTGTAACACTAGGCTTGATCATTCCGATACTGTTTTATTGTTAATTCGTCCAATCAAGTAAGTGGTTCGTTCTATTTCATTTTTAAGTATTTTATTTTTTTGAAATAAATACTTATTGTTTACAGAATAATGTATACATAGAATATAGATACAACAAAACAACCATGGGAATAAGTGACAAGTAAGACCATGTTTGGCAACCACATGGAATGTAATCATTGCATTAGAAATTTCCAAGGCATTTGTAGCCACGAGGTGTTGGTTCATAATGAGCTCATTGAGATTTATACTCTGATTTGTTAACTAAAATTCTAAATGAAGTCATCTTAGATTTTTTATAAAATAATATAATATATGTTATCAAGCATAAATCTGAATCAATTCATTATGGCTACAAATGCCTTGGACATTTGAACTGAAACGACTCGATTACAAGTAGTTGCCAAATAGGCCCTTAAGTATGTAAAAGTCTTCATTTTTATATCAATGCATGTTTGATTGCAAGCAAAAGGCAACAAATGCTGGAAAAGTTACTTTTTATTTACTTTAAACCCCCATACTTTACTTTCATTTGGCAGGAAAAAATAGCAAAATAGTTTATAAGAGTATTGGCAAAAGGTGGGAAAGTTTCATTTCCCAAAGCAGCTTTGCATAGTAATTTTCTCGACTTTTTTCATGTAACAGACAAGGAAATTTGAAAGAAAAGGTGTGAAAACCATATACTTTCCCACACCTTTGCATCTAAACAAATAAAGATTCTTTTCCTGCAAAGAAAAAACAAAAGTAACAAAGTAATTTAACATTAAAAGGTTAGAGGTAAAATGATTTTACTGCCCCTAAACAACTTTTTTTTACCACATGTCAATATATGGTGAAAACAATACGAACAAAGCTTAAAAGAGATATAGAGGATCTAGAGTCAAATCCCCACATAAAAGCATCTAAAGCCGACTCTTGAACGTTTCTATAGGCCACTTACTCTCTCTCTCTCTCTCTCTCTATATATATATATATATATATATATATATTAGCTGTAACGCCCCAAAATCTCATCACTAGATAAGACTTTGGAGTGTTAATTTTTTTACACTCTTCTTTACTCAAGACCCTTTTTCAGTGGAATATTATAAAATGGTCCCTAAATTTATTATGTTTACATTTACTTAATTCATTCATTGTCATTCATACTTGTAATTTAAACCAACTTCTAATCCAAATCATTACCATGTGTAGCGGAATCTAACTTTCAAATCATTAACATCATAGTAGAAGAAAACTAACCATTTAAAATAAAATGTTTTCAATTAACTTCTCATAATCAAGTCTAATATTAAACTCTCCTAAACAAATAAATCCCACAACATGTGTCCATAAACATAACCTAAAATAAAAAGTCTGAACATATAACTAAAAAACAAATAACATAAAATGAGTCATCTAATCCATCTTCTCTTTGTATTATGTCATGGCTCACAGTGCTTCATAGATTCACCTACTAACAATAAATATAGAAAGCTAATATGAAAAAACAACATTATGGATAGGTAAATCCATAACTCGTAGGTAATAACATAAAGGTTACAATAGAATATGAGTCAAGACTTAGCACAAATATTTTCAAAATAAACTTTACATATTTTACTGAAAACATAACTGAACTGAGATTTTTATAATATACTGAAAACTCTTTATGCAAATTCACATTTTCTTATGTAATAAGTTTTATAATCAAAATTTATTTTATTCATCTTTATTTTTATCTTATGCTCTTACTTATACAAACAAAAACTTTATATTTATACTTATTACACAATTTATCATTCTTATACCAATTTTACCTATGAAACTTTTAAAGTCCGAACACTTCTTTTATCTATAATCCTCCTAGAATCTTTAAACCACTAATTTTCACTTGTTCTTAACCATCTAATGGTCTCTTAACACAATCATCTAACCCATCTCATATTCCACTCATCTACAATCTCCATTGTACTTCTTAAAACATATACGTCTACATTTTAAAGACTTCTAGCACATAGTGGTTATTTCACATACAAAACCTGTGAGTTGGTCTCTATCTTAGATACAAAATCTCTGATGGGGTCTCTGAATGGTTCTCCCATATAAAACCTGTGAGCAGGTCTTTGTCTCAAATACAAAACCTCTGATGGGATCTCTGAATGGTTCTCACATACAAAACCTGTGAGTAGGTCTTTGTCTCAGATACAAAACCTCTGATGGAGTCTTTGAATGGTTCTCACATACAAAACCTATGAGTAGGTCTCTATCTCAGATACAAAACCTCTGATGGGGTCTTTACCCTAGATACAAAAACCTCTGAGGGGGTCTCTACATATAACCACTATAGTGTCCATCTCTAACTAATACTCTGTCTAAAACATATAATCCACAAGGGATCTTTAAAATAATAAACCACAATGAGTCTCTTAATCACTAACTTCTTCAACTATAACCTTTAAGGTCTCTAAATCATTCATTGCTCTTCTGAATCATCTTACTTTCCTTTCATCTTCAAATATAAATCACACTAATTGTTATAAACCATACTTTTTATCAAAGCTTACTGTTTAATACAAAACAATCACATGTTTTATCATACCCATAACAATAATCTTATACACTATT
>JAOXJP010173163.1:0-12629 GCA_025762735.1 Platanus orientalis
CACCATGTATTAGGGTTTTTAGGGGTATTTATATGTTTCGTTCTAGGGTTACGTGCGAAGAGGGAGAGATTCCAAAAATTGTAATCGTCTTTGACGAGGTTTCTAGATAGTGAAAGTTTTCTCTGCATCTCTATGGTTTTTCCCCAAATTGGGGTTTTCTACGTAAATCTTGTGTTGTGTGTGATTTATGTTTTTGTTTTGCTTGTTGAATTTATTGCATCCCATTTTCTTCTGAGAGGAAGAAGGTAAATCAATCCTAACAACAGCCTCTTCCCAAAATGTAATAGGCATGAAAGCAGTTTGTAATAAAACAATAGTGGTCTCTATAATATGATGATTTTTCCTCTCTCCCACACTGCTTTGAGATGGTGTGTATGGGTAGGGCATTTGATGTTAAATACCATGTTTTAGCAAAAAAAATTGTAAAATTTTGCTAATATCTTCTCCACCACCATCACTTCAAAGAGTCTTAATTTTGGAGGGAAAGAGGTTCTCAACCTGAGATTTGAACAAACAAAAAACATTAAAAGCATATGATTTGTTCTTCAATAGGTACTCAAGCTTAGTGTCAGTAACTATGCTTTCAAAATTAAAAAATTTGATCCATCAAGCTTAACTGTAGATGGTAAGTGAGAAATAAAAGACTGTAACAAAGAAGAAGATGAGGAGGAATTAGCAATGGAAGATGCCATTAACAGGAAGAGATGTTTATCAGTGGAAAGCTCTGATACCATGAAATCTTTTAGAAATAAGATTTGAAGAAAATGAGCTCAAACAATATCTTTGAGACTCTCTATGTATGTTTATAATGTTGAAAGAAAAGAATCTTTATAGTTCAACATGATTCAACCCATCTAACTAATTTACAACAGAATAACTATTACAATTGTTATTCTAACAATGTTCTAAAGTGCTTATTATGCTAGTAATTACTTTTGCTTGGTCAAGACTCCAAAGGTTGATTGTGAAGCACTCTCTCTTGGGATTGAACTTTGTGCTCTAACACACTTGGGATTAGAGGCCATCGAAGAGGCTATATTGAATTGTGTTCTAGACCTGGGTCCTTAATTAGATTTTATTGTTATCTTCACAAGGTATATTTTATTTACAAGTCAAATTTTTATTTTCATTTTTCTTTAGTTTTTAACTTCTATACTTTGTTTGAGAAATATAATGCACAAATTTTGATTAGTTTCAATTCTTCATTATTTTCTCTCATTTTTAAGAATACTTGGGAAACATCATTTACTTATTAGCTTTTATATTAATTGGTCTTGTATGTCTCACCATTTGCAGTGTTTGAACTGTGTTCATGTTAGCAATCAACAAATGCATGGACTCGGGTTCCTCTTTTGCTTACTCTCATGGGATGTTACATTTTTGGGGTACATGTGCGCTTCAGATCATGATGTTACTCTGTCATGACCTATGACTGGTCATGACTGACCTATGACCGGTCATGGTGCCCTATTTCAGCATTATGTATTTTTCCTTTTCTTTTTCGTGATCCATGTTATGGACATTGTTTCTTGAGTTTGGGTCTTTGCTTAACATATCATTTAAGTGCTATTTGACTTATGGTTCATTCTCCAATTACCCAACCTTACCACTTACCAGCATTTACCTTCAGATTTACCTATAGACATAATTGTTGACTTCTTGAAGTAACTTACTCTTGAGACTTGAAGATCTTCAATAGATGCTTGAGTCTCTGAAGATTTAGGTCATCTCAAGTTCTGAATTCATCTTCTCGAATAGTAGCCGGACTTTGTCTTGGACTTACATGGATATACAAATTACATACAAAGTCTAATAACCATACTACATGTACTTACAAGTTTTGGAATGAACTTGACAATATACAAAATACCTAACAATCTCCCCCTTTGTCAATTCCATGACACAATAATAAAATTTACAAGTAGTAAGCTTAAGTACATGTATCTACCCATAACACCTCTTTTGTCATAAAATACTCTCCCCCTTTTTTCGTATGAATTGACAAAGGATGGGTATTTCCTCAAGATATGAAGACATTTCCTGCAACACATCAAGAACTAAATAAATTTCTCTAAAAGGTGTATCAATCCAAAAAAAAAAAAATTTAACTTTAAACAAAATTTTAGTAAAATAGAATTTCCTATATAGTCCAAGATACTAGTGGCATGATTAAAAAATTTTACTTTCAAAAGCATCACTCCCCCTGAGTTGATATACTAATTGAAACAAAAAAAAAATGTCATTGAAATATCATACTTTTACTATAATCAAAAGTTGCTCCTCCTTTCTCATATATCTCCCTTTCATGCAATTTCTCTCCCCCTTTATATAGGCATATATTCAATAGAGATACTAACATTGAAAGTATATATATTTAACAAAGAGATTTATCAATTTAGAAGCAAAGTACTTCATACATTATAGATAAGGGTTTTAAGATCACTAACTTTAACCCATACTTTCCTTTATTTGCCTTTTTGTTTCTTTTTCTTTTGGTTTTTGGGATTTAAGCCAATCATATTTCTTCTTTTGACATTCAAACTTTAGATGATGTCCTAGCATTCCACTATAATAATACTCATGTGATTTTGATGAGCTAAAAGCATTAAATTTTGAATTTCTTTAACCCATCTTGTGATTACCCAATTGAATTAGGTATTTTCCTTTGTTAAGAGCAATCTTCGGTACAACTCCACTCTAAGAAGTCTTGTTTAGTTTTGGAGCATTAGTTCCATAACCAATTCCAGTCTTATCGCCCTTGTTTTTTTCCATATTTAGCATGTTTTCAAACTTGCCTTCTTGAGCAATAATTCGGAGAGTTCTATTATTTTTATCTTCAAAAACTTTGACTTTAATTTTTAGCTCATTTACTTCATGTTGAAGTGTTTCTTTGACTTCTACAATTGTCCTTCTTTCCTTAACTTTTTTAGAAAATATTTGACTTAAATCGTCTATCTCCTTTTTTAAAGAATATGATTTTTATTTTAAGTTCTTATTTTCTCTTATAAGAATTTCATTAAATTTTACTATTTCTTCTAATTTTTCAAATTTTTTCTTTAATTCTAAATTTTCTTTCTTAATTTGAAGTTCTTCTTGGCAAGTTTCAAGCCCTCCGAATAAAGCTTTTTGAAAGCTTCTAGGAGATCATCCTCCTCATCACCTTCTTCCGCTCTTCTTCACTACTAGAAGAAAGTTATTCATTATTTTCCTTATGTTCTTGCTCATTCATGAAGGTAATAAGAGCCTTAACATTTATTGTACCCCTCTTCATCATGTGATGACTCACTTTTTGTTTCATCGGAGTTGTCATTACATGTGGCAGCCATGGCTTTGTTCTTAGACTTCTTTTTACTTTAGCACAATCTATAGCCATGTGCCCAAATCCTTTGCTTTGTTCTTAGATTTGTTATCATTATCATATCCTTTCAGTAGAATCACTATCTTTCCATGTACAAGCATTTCAGTGCAAGTTGACTAAATCATTGGATCAAGATCTACCTAGTTGCACATACGAGTTGTTGAGCATTTGAATTCTCCAAATATGTTCACTCTCTTCTATGAGATGCGGTAAGTCTACTCTCCTCCGTGAGATGTAGTTGTGCTTCGTTCTCCTCCGAGAGATGTGATTCTCCCTAACCTAAACATCGTTATCTTGTTTGATGTTTGTTGTTTGCTTTTTTATTTATGTCTATCAGTTTTATCTGTTGTGTCAATTTTTCATGCTTGATGGATATAGATCTAAGTTTCATGACTATAACTGAGGAAGCTATTCCACTAGTAAAGGAAGAGATGCTTCTTCAAGTCATAAATTGTTGGATGTACAAATCGGAGGTTAAGGTAGGAAAATTTGTCAGAGTTGGAATCATTGTCCCCGTCAACAAACCCCTAATTAGCTCCATATAGTTCAAGCTCAATGAATTTCCTCCAAGCATGGTTCAGGTTAGTGTCATTCATCTAAATGAGGGATTGTCGATGGAGAGTATATGAGAGTTCGAGGGGGTATTAACTTTAAAGAACCTCCTATCAAGAAACTTAACTATGATGGAGTCGACATGTGCTAAGTTTTGTATAAAGATTGTGAGCGCAAAAAAAATATTGAGGATAGAGATGAAGGTCTACTGGTGGATGAAATGCAGCTCATGAAAGGATTTGAAGCAATGCTTTGGGCTGAAAATTTTCCATGCCCAAACATGCCTCATCAAATTTCCTCGTAAACCAGGGTTGGAGGAGAGATGGATGATAACCGAGCTATTTTGCATCTAGTTGGAACTCGGTTGCTGACTCAGCTCGACTCGATGGCAAATGACCTTTCAACCTATCCCATCTCAAAGGCTTTGAAGTCAAATACTCGTGCTTCCTCGAGCATAACCCCTCAGATCAATTCTTGCCAAGGGGATGAGGTGTCAAGAAATGCAGCCATTTTGGCTCTTGCATCTGAAATAGGGAAACCTCAGTCAACGGGAATTAAGGAGAATATGAAGCACTATGGAAGCTCCTCTATTGTATCTCAAGTTCAAGACCAAAAAGGCGTTGATCCTTCGGGCCAGGCGCATATACTCCCTAAAATGGGTCAACCGGGTTGGTCTCCTTTAACCCAATCCAACAATAGTGTTAATCTTTTCCTGAGTTGTAGTCTTGATCCATCGAAGAACTATTACGATCAGCGTATCACGGAGTGGAAGGGTGATAGTTTGCATTCGATAGCATCCAAACGAAGCTAGTGTGAGATGGCAATCTATGTTAATGAGAAGGATAATGAGAATGAGAATGAAGGCTCAGTTGTTGTTGAGTTACCAAAGGTTATGGATCTATCTTCAACTAGAAAGAAAAGAACTAGAGCAGGTATGTGCGATGAAGGGATCCCTAAAAAGAAGATAAGAGCTGATATTGGATCCGTCTCATCTGTGGGGGAGGGTTTAAGTTCTTTGCCCTTTGAACCTTACATGGAGGAGGACCCGCTGCTTGCTTTACTCTATAGAAAATCAAAGTCAAAGGAGGATCTTAATCGTCTAAGCCCTATGAAGTTGAAGGATCGGTTTCTTTTGGATACGGTTGAGAGTGGAATGGAGAAGAGAGCTCGGCAGATCGGTGAGGATAATGAGGAACCAATTCCAAAGAAGCAAATGATTTCTAAGCAAACGCCCCCTGGGATGGAGGTATTCTCAGATCTTAGCATAATTTTTTTTCCAATCATTGAATATCATGTGCATGCCTTATCCATTTCTCTAAATTATTTGAAGCTCTTTTGGTATGAACCATATAAAATTCATGAAAAGAGTTAGGAAAAAAAAATTGGTGCAATCTCCTTTTAATAATATAGTAGCAAGTTTCTTGATACATCATCCAGGAATTTTAATTCGTCGAGGGCATTGGGTTAAGCTGGGTAGATCTTCTATAATGCCTCAATTTCCAATGTTCTACATAGATTGGCCACTTCCCTTCTTTAGGGGGTGGTTTTTGGGATTGATTGTGGTGGGTGAGAGTAGTTTGATTCTGGCTCATAATCTCTTTAAAACCAATCCTTCCTTCCCCTGTGTGCATTATGATCAGCCTAAGTTTTTGGATTATTATTGTTCAAATTTGTTGCTTCATAACCCTGATTTTCCAAAGGTTGGTCATGTTCCTAAGGAATGGCTTTTCTCTTTATGCTAGCCTTTTAAAATCCCTTTTTGAAGAGTTGCCCAGTTTTTCAGGTAATTAGTCATTATTGGCGGCATATCCTTTGTAGTACTTGTAATATAGATAAACTGCAATCTTATCTTTGGATCTTTTTGTTTTCCTTCTTCTACAGTGGTTCCAATGTTTGTCCCAAAACAACACCTTCACGATCCATGAGGCTTATCGCTTGGAACTATTAAGGAATCGGGAACTCCTTGACAGCTAGAGCTCTTAATGACTTGTCTAAGTCTAAAAACCCGAGTGTTAACTTTTTGTCTAAAACTAAGTGTTCTAGTGAGGGGATCTGCAAAAAAAAATTATGTCTATTCAAAGATTGGAAGATGGAGTCTGTTGATGTGGTTGGTCAATCTGGTGGTCTTGTGGTTATGTGGAAGAAGGAGGTGGATGTTAAAGTTATTGATAAATCTTCTAGGTATGTAAAACTTGAAATTAATGATAGCTCTATGAACAAAAGTTGGAGTTGCTTACTGATTTATGGAGAACCTAATCATAGTAAAAAAGTTGAGTTTTTTAGAAATATCATTGCTAAAATCAAAAGTATTGTCAATCCTCTTAACTGTATTGGAGATTGGGATTGTCTTTGGTATAAGCAAGACAAACAAGGTGGTGATAGAGTTTCCCCTAGGAATTTAGCTAGAGCTAGAGATATCCTTGATAAAGGGAATTTGATTGATCTTAGCCATTCAGGGGGCCCTTCACCTAGAGGAAAAAAATTGATTGTCAAATTCGTATTAGAGAGCGGTTGGATAAAGGGCAACTAATTCTGAGTAGCAATTGTTGTTCCCAAAAGCCTTTATTGAGAATTACACCAACATTAGTTCTGATCACTCTCCTCTTATTCTTGACATGCACTTCCCCCGATTCTAGCTATAGACCCCACCCTTTCAGGTTTGAATGGATGTGGACTACTCATCTGGGTTGTATTAAGATTATTAAAAATGGTTGGTCTAGAACTAATCATCTCGAAAAAATTGAAAAGATTAAGAGGAATCTTCAAGCTCTTCCCCCTGTGTTAAAGAAATGGAATAAATCTACATTTGGGAACTTCAAAGTCCAAATCACTCTATCTAAGTCTAAGCTTAATTCCCTCCATGCCAATCTTGCTAATGACAACAATTCTAGTTTGATTAAAGAAGAGGAAGATGTCCTAGCTAACTTATTCAATTGTGAAGAAATTTTTTGGGCCCAAAAAGCTAGATCTAGTTGGCTCAAATGGGGGACAAAAATACTAAATTTTTCATCAATCTACCATTGAAAGACGAGCTAGGAACAAGATTGTTACCTTAAAAAATGATCAAAATTCCTGGATTAAAGGTGATGACCAAATCTCAGCTTTATCTTAAAGATATTTTTTGTCCCTCTTCTCTTCTTCTTCCCCTAATAGGGTTCAAACTGTTTATGTTTCTGAAAAGTGTTATTTATTCATGTCTGATGAATCAAAATAAATGTTTGATTCTCCATTTTCTAAGGATGAAATTAAGAAAGCTACCTTCAATTTGGGGAAACTCAAAGCCCTAAGTCCATATGGTTTTCAAGTTGGCTTCTTTCAAGAATATTGGGAGGTTTTGGGTGATGATGTTTCTAAGGCTATCCTTAAGTTTTTCAATCAAGGTAAATCTCTTGCCTCAATTAATCACACATTTATTACCATTATCCTAAAAATTAAGAAGCCGGAGTTAATGTCCCAATTTCATCTTATTAATCTTTGTAATGTTTTTTATACGATTATCTCTAAGACTATGGAAAATAGGATGAAGGTTGTTTTTCCCGAAATTATCTCCCCCAATCAAAGTGCCTTTGTTAAAGGGAGAATGATTATGGACAATATCCTCATAGCCCACAAAATCCTTAGATTTCTAAGAGTTGGTAAATCTAAAACTCACTACTTTGCCCTAAAGATTGATATGAATAAAGCTTATGATAAGGTTGAATGGAAGTTAGTGATTGCTATGAAGGAAAAAATTGGGTTTAGTAGCAAATGGTGTAAATGGATTTGGGAGTGTATGTCCTAAGTATCTTAAAAAATCTTCATTAATGGTTCTCCTTGGAATCAAGTGATCCCCTCTAGAGGAATTAGACAAGGAGACCCCATCTCTCCTTTCCTTTTCCTGCTTTATATTGAAGGTCCATTTGCCTCCCTTATTGATAAAGAGAATCAGAGTTTGATTTTGGGTATTCGTATTAAACCTAGCAGCCCTTCAATTTCTCATCTCCTCTTTGTTGATTGTTATATCTTTTCCAAAATAGATATGAGGGAAGTCAATCATATTGTAGAGTGCCTCAAAGTTTTTAGTGAAGCTTCTGGTTAGGTCATTAATCATGAAAAATCTGAATTATTCTTTAGTTCTAAGACTCCAAGACAATTTAGAAGTCTTATTCAAAATGCCTCAAGTATCAAACAATCTCAAGTCCTTGGAAATTATTTTGGTTTACCCTCTTCTATTGGAAGAAATAAGTTTGCCTTACTTTCTTTCATCGAGGAAAGCTAGAAATCGTATTCAATGATGGAAGTCTAAGCTTTTAAATCAAGCGGGGTAGGAAGTTCTTCTTAAATCTGTGGTTTCTGTTATTCCTATTTATGCAATGTCTTGCTTTCTCATTCCTACGAAGATTTGTGAATCTACTAATTCCATCCAAAGAAAATATTGGTGGGGTAGTAGTGAGTCTAACAGAAGATTAATTAGATATGTTGGGATAATCTTAGAAAAGGCAAAAAGGATGGTGGCTTAGGTTTTAGAGATCTTCATGCCTTTAACAAGTCTTGCCTCATTGCTAAACAAGCTTGAATAATCCTTCAAAATCCAAATTCTCTTTGGACTCGTCTCCTTAAATCCTTATATTTTCCTAGGGTTGACTTTCTTGAGGCTAAGCCTAGTTCAAATAGCCCGTGGGCTTGGAAGAGTATTCTAAAGGGTAGAGAGATTATGATCAAAGGGTTAAGATGGCAAGTCGACAGTGGGAATAACATTAATGCATGGACTGATTCTTGGATCCCTTCTCTCCCTAACTTCAAAGTCTCCTCTCCTAATCTAAATCCTTTTGTTCCCCTTAAAGTTTCAAATCTTATTGATTTAGATTTAAGGAGATGGGATTTGTCTTCTATTGCTCATTTGATTTCTCCTAAGGAGGCTTCAGCTATTTCTAGAATTCCTTTAAGCCTTAATAGGGGAAATGATGAGATGATCTAGCATTATGATAAGAAGGGGTTGTTTTCAGTTAAGTCTCCACACCAGCTTGCCATTGCCCCCACTCTTCTCACTCTCAGCCCACTTCCCCCCAAATTCCATAGAGCAAATTATGGGGTTTGGATATTCCTCAAAAAGTTAAGCATTTTATTTAGAAGGCTTGTAAGAATGCCCTCCCTACCAATAGCAACCTCTACTTTCGGCATGTTGATGTCAATCCCATCTGTCCTATCTGCAATATTGAGGAGGGATGGTTAAAAGGATTTGGTTCACAAGTTTCCTCTCTTTAAGAATTAACCTTAATGCTACCGAGTCCTTTACTTCTTGGTTTGTGAATTGGTTTTGCCTTGATTTGGATTGTAATAATAGTAGAAGGGAAATTGTTTTTGCTATTGTTATTTTATGTTGGAATATTTGGAAATTTAGAAAGTTGAAAATTTTTGAGAAATCTTCTCCTCCTATCTCTAAATTGTTTCTTGATGCTTACAAGTTGATCAAGGAGAGTAAAGTGGTTAAGGCTAGCCCTCGTCTTTTGGTAGAATCATCGGATTGTGATTTTTGGATTCCTCCTAACTCGGGTTCTTTCAAAGTAAATTTTGATGGTGCCTTTTTAGAGGAAAGCGGGAAAGCAGGAGTTGGTTCGATTATAAGGAATAGTGACAATACCTTTTTGTTTGCCCAGGCAGAGCTGGGAAATTTGTGATCAACGGACTCAGCGGAAGGTCTAGCTACTAGGTCTGGTCTTGTAAAAGACCATGAGTTGGGTCTTAAGAATGTGCATGGTGTTGGAAGGAGATTGTAAGGAGATCATCTCCCTTATTCAAGCTGATATTGATAGTTGCCCTTAGTCTGTCAAGGGGATTATTAGAGACTGTAAGCTTATTGCCTCTCTTTTTGATGACATAGTTTTTTCTTGGGTGCCTAAAAGTGCTAACTTGGCTGCACATCTGTTGGCTTTCCATGGTCTTAGGTCAGCTTCTTTGGCCCAATGGCCCTCTATCCCTACCCCATTGATAGAGGACGTGTTGCAGTCTGATTGTAATCTCTCTACGAATTTCGATCCGCCTTAGCTTTATAAAATATTTACTTATTACCAAAAAAAAAATCATTAAATTTGTTGTGCATTTTTCTCCCTTTTTCTAAATTTTTTATTTGTTTTCTTTTTGTTTGGAAAGAAAATTTGCATCTCAATGAATTTTATGAATTTTTTACTTAAAGAAACCATATCCTTATTAGAATTTGGCTTATCTTTCTCATCACTAGAGATTTCTTAAATTTGATTTTCTTTTCTAGTTTTAAGAGCAATACTCTTTTTTACAAGTCTGAGTTTTAACTCAAACATTTGTATAGACACAATTAATTCTTCAAGTTTCATTTTGTCTACATCCTAACACTCTTTTATGGTAGTTACCTTAGGGTAAAACATTTCGGATAAAGACCTAACTATTTTTCTAATTATTTTAGGATCTTTAATCTCTTCTCCGGTCCTATCATCGAGTTAATGAGGTCTTGGAGTCTCATATGGAAATTGATGAATTACTCATCATCCTCCATTCGAAAGGTACTCAAACCTAAAGGTGAGCATCTGAAGCTTCAATTGTTTCACCATGTTTTTCCCTCATGTGTAATTTCAAGAAAGTCTCATGTTGCCTTTGCAATTTAGAGTCCTGAAATTCTCCTAAATTCATCTTGACTCATTGCATAAAATGATTACATTTAGCACCTCATAGTTTGTGGTATATGCATTCTTTTCAATAGTATCCTAGTCATTTTTTAATTTATCCTTAGGTCTAGTGTATTCAGTTTCAATGGAAGTCCAAACCCCAAATTCCATGGATCTAAGGTAAATGCTCATTTGAGCCTTCCAATAAGTATAGTCCATGCCATCAAAAAGTGAAGGTCGATTTGTGGCATAGCCCTTAGCCATTTCAGAATTCAAATATCCTTATACTTGATTTATTAAGCCCAATTCGAGCAACCTTGCTTTGATACCCATTGAAATTCCAAAATGCTAGGAGGGGGAATGAATAGGATCCAGTCCTAATTTAAATTTATTTAATTATTAATCCCACCTTTAGATTTACTTAAAAATTTATCATAACATGCAATGGAAATATCTAACAAGTAAATCAAATTAAGTCCTCTCTAATTTATTAATTAAGTCACAATACAAATAATGGCTTAAGTAAATTAACAATTGAATACTAGTATACCATGGGGCTCCATCATTACTTATAGTTTCTTATAACATAGTGGGAGCAGAGTAACTCGTTTCACTTTAAAGATGCTTAAAAGATAAATAAGATAAACAAAACAAGCACCACACAACACAAGTGTTTATAGTGGTTTGGCACACTAGGCCTACATCCACTCTCAACTGGCTTATCTCGAGCCTTTATATGTTTATTAATAGTTTTAAAAACTATTACATAAGTAAATATGAAAACCTGAAATTTACCTTCAAGTATCTGTAACACCAAATTTTGTGTGTACAATTTAAAACTCAATGTGTACAAATTACCCAACCATTTTGGAGGCTGCCTTATTATTTTTATTATGGGGGCTAATACTCCAGATCCTAAGAAAGGATTTGTTAATTCCTGCTACATAGCACAGCAAATCTCTGATTATCTCACGTTACTCGACTTGTAAAATAAGAAAGTTGCATAAACAAAGAGAAGAGAAAGGGAAGGAGATGAACACTTTTATCTTTATTAATATAGATATAGCTTACAAGCTTTACTCTTAAAATACAAAGTAAACTCTACATCTTACCTAGCCATGGCCTTCTTCAACATCAAACTCATGTATTGTCTTCCTTAGAGGGATGAACAGAGGTGTACAAACTTATTGTTCTTTAGAAGAGAGAAACTTACTGATTTTTGCAAAACTTGAAGAAGATGGAAAAGATGCAGAACTTACTAGGATTTAAAGAACATAAGCTTGTAAGTATGCTATGAGTTGTGGAGAGTCAAAGAGTTGCTATTTCATCCTCTGTGAAGGTACATATAGATGTAAACATGAACTACAGTAGAGTCCATGTTGAAGACAAACTCTTCCTTGCTCTTGAAATCCATATTGGAATGGGAATGTATCTCCCATCTTTCCTATACACATTGGTGTCTCTTCTATGCGAGATTGCACCTTCATTAGTCTCTTGGGTGCTTAAGGAGTCTCTGAGTGTCGTGGCCATGCAAAAGAACCTCCATTGAAGAAGTTAAAGTCAAATTTGAGTTTCTAGTTCGAATTGTATGAATAGGAGGTCATCTCATTCGCGAGCTTCAATAGTCGCGAATGGAGGATTTTAGTGGCCATTCACAGAGCCGATTCATGCTAGGAAAATGAGATGTTTGAAGGCTCATTCGTGGGTGTTTATTGTCTGCTTGTCATATACAAAATAGAGTCCAACATAGGAAATCAGGTAAGGCTCCATATGAGTTATGGAAAGGGCATGCACCAATCTTAAATATTTATAAGTATGAGGCTATTAGGATTATATATTGTCAATCCCATGTCAAAACAGGGAGTTGTAAAGTAAGTGTCAAGTCCATGACAGTGTTCCAAGCTTGGAAGAAATAAGGCAAAGATGAATTGAAGACCTACAAGATCAAGATAAGTACCAAAGATGAAGAACAAAATCAAGATTTAGCTTGAAGACTCAATGCACAGAAGCTATAGCTTAAGACTGACTGATAATTGCTTAAAATTGCATAATTATCATAATCAAAATGAGCATTATCACATTTATTTTATGTGTATTTATAT
>JAOXJP010173174.1:0-12628 GCA_025762735.1 Platanus orientalis
ATATATATATATATATATATATATATATATATATATATATATATATATCAATCATGCCCCACACTTGCTAATTATGTGCTAAATTTTATAATAAAATCTCTTTATTTTTATTAATTTGTCAAAATCCTGTTATGGATAGTTCTAACTTTTTGTAAACTCACGGCTGGACATGATTAAGGGATAATCTCTTTATTAGAATCAACCAAAAATAGTCTAAGGTTTCACATGAATAAAATTAGTATTACTATAATTAGTTTTTGAATTATAGTTACTCTCCCAATTATTAGTTACTATAAGTAATAAGTCCTAAAGGAATTTTTTTTTTTTAAATGAATATAAATATATTCATATTTTGTGTTACAAAAATATTTAAAATCTCTTGACGCTATTTTAAAAACTCTACCAATAAAAATGTATATAGTCAAAATTTCTATAAATAATAAATTAATTTTTGGTTGAGAAATCAAAGGGTTCCCAACTGAGTTGCGATAAAAAATTGCTATCATGCCTTCAGATTAATGGTGCCCCTTAGTTGTGTTCATTAAGATTTTCAACACATCAAGTCCCTGCCAATTGCCAATGTCTTGTAAATGTACCAAATGTATAGTGACCCACCTGGATCACACATTGGGGAGAAGCTAATAAACCTACAATCATAAGAAGCTTAGTTTAAAAACATCAAATTTGAGAAGGAACGAAAAGAATCTTTATTTAAATTCCTTTCCTTCCCCCCCCCCATCCTTTCCTATATAATCAATCTGGAATGGCCTTTCCCTTCCTCTAGTTCAAACATTTCTCTGGATTGCATCTCTTAACAAGATGAATACTACAGATCTCCTCCAAATTAAAGAGACACCCTTATATGATGTTGTCTCCACACATTTATTTTCTATGTATGGCCGACAGGGAGTCTAGAGCTCATAATGCTTCAGTATCCTTTATCTAGAAGCATTTGGGATCATTTTATCCATCTTCTCCCTCTTAATTGGGTCATATATATCTTGTTGCCTCCTTGATCTCTTCAAGCAATGGCATGCCCCAACCCCCCACTCAAGAGGAAAGAAGTTTTGCCTTGCCATCTCTCATGGTATCTGTTGGGGCATTTGGAAAGAGCACAATAAGCCACAAATAGATCTTCTTCGAAAGTTATTGACTCCATTACATTTGGGGTTGCTTCTTGGGCTATGGCTTCAAAGGACTTTGAGGGATTTTCCATTAATGATATCGTTAGGGACTGGCATTCTTGTATAGTTAAGGGCTGGCCCTTTAGCTCTTGGTTTTCTTTTTTGACTTCTCTTGATCATTGTATCTTCTCCTTGTTCCCCTTATTTAATGAATTAGTTATTCATCAAAAAAAAAAAAAAAAAAAGATAAACCAATTTATGAATCATTCATCATCAACATTGATCATTATAATATTTTGGGTTTCTACAATATTAAAAATGGATTCAATATTGTCACCATTTATAGGGTCCTTTCCATTGATGTTTTACGCCTACATGGGATATTTGGTGAGCATAAACAACTACTTGTTTAAAAATCATAGAAAGAATGTCACTACTGAGATCAGTAGTTATATTGCTTGCTCAGATTTTGAGCATGTTGCATTTTGTAATTGATGGCGCACCGAGAAGTAGCTCATTTGAAAGCTCTGCTGGTGTAGTAGACGGGAGCTTGCACTCCGGCTTCTTCCCTGATCAACACCGAGCTCGAAGTTGTTCCCGACACCGACAGGTACAAGTAAAGTACTTCCCCGTGTTTTGGCTATTTGATTATTGGCAGGCGTGTGAGGTAGTTTTTAAGTTCGTCGAACACCCTGTCGCACTCCTCGTCCCAGTGGAAGGCCTTCATCAATAGGCATAAGAGGGGGAAGCATTTATCAGTAGAATGGGAGATGAATCAATTGAGGGCCGCGATCCTGTCTGCTAGGCATTGTACTTATTTCGTATTTCTAGGTGCTTGCATATTGATGATCACCTTCACCTTTTCGAGGTTGGCCTCTATCCCCCTCTGAGACACCATGAACCTAAGGAACTTTTCGATCGAGACCCAGAAAGCACACTTATTGGGGTTGAGCTTCATGTTATTCCTCCTCAAAGTCTGGAAGGTCTCGTCTCTAAGTCCAAGAAGTGTTGTTCAGCTTGGAGGCTTTTAACCAGCATGTCGTCCATATACACCTCAATGTTTCTCCCGATCTGGTCCTTAAACATCTCGTTGACGAGTCTCTGATAAGTAGCTCCGGCATTCTTCAATTCGAAGGGCATCACCCGGTAACAGTAGAGCCCCCGATCAGTGATGAAGGCAGTCTTTTCTTGGTCGGACCTATACATTGTAATCTGGTTATACCCTGAGAAGGCATCCATGAAGCTAAACCTGCCGTTGAGTCCACCAGTGTGTCAATTCTCGGGAGCAGGAAGCTGTCTTTTGGACATGTCTTATTCAAGTCAGTGAAGTCCATACACATTCGCCATTTCTCGCCTGGCTTTCGTACCATCACCACGTTGGATAACCAGTTGGGATAGTAGACTTTTCTCACAAAACCAGCTACCAGTAATTTTTCTACCTTTTTTGTGACCGCCTAATTGCGCTCCGAGGTAAAGTTTCTCTTCTTCTGCTTGATGGGCTTCGAAACCGGGTTCACGTTCAGTTTGTGTACGGCCACCTGGGGGTCTATCCCAGGCATTTCCTCGTGCGTCCAGGTGAACACATCCTGGTTTTCGATAAGAAAATCCCTTAGTCGCATTCTGCACTCTTTTGGTAGGTTCGCCCCTACCTGGGTGGTTCTGTCTAGTATGTCAGTGTTGAGGATGATGTTTTCCAGATCTCCCTCGGGTTCTGTCACCATTCGGGCCCTCTCACCCCCGACCTCTAGGCCCTCGATCGACATGTTTTTCTTAGAGCTTGACGGCTCCCCTTTGAGCGACGCCATATAGCACTCCTTGGTTACCACTTGGTCACCCCTGACTTCCTCGATCCCTTTCTCCGTCGGAAAGCGCATTAACAGATGGTACATTGATGTGATTGCTTTGAGTCGGTTGTAGGTTGAAGGGCAATCAACAACTAGGAAATCTATCACCTTGGTCGCCTGACATCCTTTCGTACCGGCTATGATGGGCAAACAGATCGTCCCTAATGGAAGCAACCGATCACCAGTAAATCCCACCAACGGTGTCTGGATGGGTTTGAGCTTGTCTCATCTGATTTTCATCTGATCGAAGGCGGGGAGATAAAGGATATCAGCTGAGCTTCTATTATCAATGAGGATGCGACGTGTGAGGTAATTTGAAACAACCAAGGTCACCACCAAAGGGTCGTCATGAGGCTGGCTTACCCCTCAGGCATCTTCTGCCAAAAAGGTAATGGGTGGGCATCTCGATCTATGTTGCCTCTTAGGCCTTTCTGTTGTCATGAGTTGCAGATCCCTTTCTACGCGGATTTGCCTTAAATATGACTTTCTAGCCGAGCTGGATTCACCTCCTCCCACGAAGCCTCTGGATATCACCCTTATCTCCCTTATAGGTTCATCGGACCTTCTTTCCTCTCGAGCTGGGGCGTCTCGATGAGTGCTCTTGTGTCAAAATTGTTGTCGTTCGATGACGAACGTCTGTAACTGACCTCTTTGAATCAAGGCCTCGATCTGTTCCTTTAAGTCGAAGCAGTCATTGGTGTCGTGGTCGTGATCTCGGTGAAATCGGCAGTACTTGTTCTGGCTCCTCTTTTCGGGTGGGACACGAATTCTTTCGGGCCATTTGATGCCCGGGTCATCCCTAATGTGCATAAACACCTATTCCACGGGTGCATCGAGAGGTGTGTAGTTTTGGAACCTACTTGGGGGAAGATGAGCTCGTTAATTTGTCCTATGAATGATGCCCCTATCCCTTGCCCGGGCTCCCTTTTCCTCTTGGGACCCTCATTGTAGTTTCCTTTTTCTTTTGTCATGCTGAGGGTTGGACCCGGTGTCTCGTTCTTGCCTAGCACTGAGGGTATCTTCTGTATTCAAGTGTTGCTGCGCCTTCACCATGAGGTCGGCCATTCGAGTTAAGGGGTTCTTAGATAGAGAGAACAAGAGTTTGGAAGGTACTAGACCCGTCATTAGGGCTGCCACGATCATCCTCTCATTTGCATCCTCAACTTGCAGGGCTTCCTTGTTGAACGGCGGCATGTAGTCCCGCAGCGACTCTCCCCTGTTCTGTTTGATGTTCAAGAGGTGGGTTGCCGACTTAAGATGTCACTGGCCACCGATAAAGCAGCCAACAAATTGTTGGCTTAACTCTGTGAAGTTAGAGATGCTCCCTGGTTTCAGCCGCCCAAACCAGACTCTGGCAGGCCCCTTAATTTTCGCCAAAAACGCTTGGCACATTATCTCATCAAGGGCCGCCTAGAGGCTCATGTATGTCTTATAGGCCTCCAGGTGGTCCAGCGGGTCAAACATCTCCATCTACGGTGGCTTGAACTTGTCGGGGAGTGGCTGGGCCATCACCCCTGTGGTGAATGGGTGATCCATCCTCTGGATGAGCTCATCGACGGTGGCTAGGGCTTTGCCTTTCAACTCCTACCTCATTGACGCCAGCCATTTCTTTCCTCACATCCTCCATTTCCTCTTCCCGGGATCTTGGGATACTGGCTTCCTCTTCCTGGCGACTTTCTCAGAATCGAGACACCGAGATGCTCTCCTCCTCATGTAAGACTCAGTCATGACCTTAGTTTGGGGGGACGTGAGCCCCCGGCCTCTCTATATCTCCACCTCCCGGCACCTCCCTCCAGCTTCTCAATTCCAATATGATTTTCTTGTTCTGCTCTATTAGCAATTGTATATCCGTTGTGAGTCCCTGGATCTTCCGCTCAAGCACGCCGGCCCTTGGGGTTTCGGGGTGTGCTCCATCAGAAATAGAGGTTTCTAGTCTGTTAACTCCATTGGTGTGGTCTTGTTGAGCTGCCATGGATCTGGTGTTAACCATGCGAACCTTTAGTATTGTCGGAAACCTATCGATTCCCACAAATGGTGCCAACTGATGGCGCACCGAGAAGTAGCTCCTCTTGCGCCTACCAGATGGTCCACACTTAGTCCAGGCCCTTGGTATTTGAACGTTCCTGCACACACTGGGAAACACAAGATCAGGTAGCTAAGGCCGGTGATATGTCGGCTTTTAGCTCTCCGACGGTCAAGTCAGGGAGATCAAGGGGGCCGTAAATGGAGCTTCTCATTGTTAGGGTTTTTCATAATCTCATACTTGAACAAAGAGCCGGAACCTCTATTTATAGACCCGGACCATGGTGCATACGTGGCGACGACCACGTGTCACTTTCTGCCTCTGTCCTTACACGTCTTTGCCTCCCATGCTCCTGCACGTCGTTGCCCTCCATGCTTCTGCATGTTGCTACCCCCATGCTTCTGGCACGTCTTCCCTCTGGCATGCCTGTCCTTTTCTTAGAATCGTCAGGTTCATCGATAGATCCGTCGCAGAGGGTAAGTGATTCGTATAACGGCTTTTGAATCAGCTCCCGGGTGTCGCCTTATCAATCGGAACCATCCCACGCCTACTCAAGCAATTGTGATCCCGACCCTCACCCGTGGTACTCGACACCCAAAAATTTGCCCAAGGCCCCGAGAGGCTCTCAATCCCTGACAAGGTCCCAATTGACAAGGCAACACCCGGGAGCTGATTTAAAAGCCATTATACGAATCACTTACCCTCTACGACGGATCTGTCAACGGACCTAACGATTCTGAGAAAAGGACAGGCATGCCAAAGGGAAGACGTGCCAAAAGCATGGGGGTAGAGACGTGCCAGAAGCATGGGGGTAGCAACATGCAGAAGCATGGGGGGCAGCAACATACAGGAGCATGGGAGGCAACGACGTGTAAGGACAGAGGCAGAAAGCGACATGTGGTCGTTGCCACATATGCACCATGGTCCGGGTCTAAAATAGAGGTTCCGGCTCTTTGTTCAGATACAAGATTCTGAAAAACCCTAACAATGAGAAGCTCCATTTACGGCTCCCTTGATCTCCCTAACTTGACCGTCGGAGAGCTAAAGCCGGCATATCGCCAACCTTAGCTACCTGACCTTGTGTTTCCCAGTGCGTGTAGGAACGTTCAAATACCAAGGGTCTGGGCTAAGTGTGGACCTTCTGGTGGGCGCAAGAGGAACTACTTCTCGGTGCGCCATCATTAATGATAGAAGATCAGCGGGTGATTCATAGCCTTGCAAAATCTGGTGCCCGTGGTAGGTTGTAACAACAACCTCCAAGCACAAGAAAGATTCTGAAGACAGCTATGTTGTGGACTTCAACTCAAACAAGGACATCCGAGTTACATCTATAAAAACTCAACTACTCCACATATTAATGAATATTCTTTTGACACTTTCTTGGCTATCTTCAACCTTAGACGTCTTGCACAAGGAAGAAGCAAGCTTCAAGGTCAAAAACCAGAATCTCTAATGGCTCCAGCAATATGTTTCTTTCAAAGTTTATGTATTATCAAAGATCAAAGTATGCTGATTTGTTCACATGTAGTTATCAAATCAATAAAATTTTATGTTTCAATTCCTATTCTACTTCATCGATCGATTTAATCTTAGTTCACGGTTATGCTTAAGTAGTAGCTCTCTAGGAGCATAATTACCAATCTTACCATTCTGGGATTGAAGAGTTAATTCCCAGACATAAAATAATGAGAAAATGGCTGCAAATTCTAAATATTTAGGTTCTAGGGTTGAGCTGGGTGGACTTTAGGGCCCAATATTCTTGCCGGGCCAACATTGGCATACATGCTGTTACTAATGGGCTATGTGGACTGGACTGGCCAATTGCCTTCTCTAGGTGTGGTGCAGGGTACTGCCCAGACTCGCTAGTTAGATTATTCTTGGCTTCTACTAAACTTAGGCCAGACCAGCCCGACATGACATGATTGACATCCTTATCTATAGTCACTAACTACCTAAGAGAGTCTTGACCAAAAAAAAAAACAAAACAAAATAAACAAACTACACAAGAGAGAAGTCTAAGTGTCTATCGTTGAGTAGAATCCGGATTTGCTGAAATTAGAATTTCAGCAAGTTGCTGAAATAACTAATTAAATCATGCCATGTGTATAACTGATTACAAAAAAATAGGTTTCCTTAACTAATCCTATAATCTCTCATAACGCCAGTCTCTAAAACTACTTATTTTATACACATGGCATGATTAAAATGAGTATTTCAGCATCTTGCTGAAATTCCAATTTCAGCAAATCCGAACTCTGTTGAGTACCTCCCTGTCATGCATGATATGTAGAGGTGGCAATGGGTCGAATGGAACAATGAAGCTGACGGTTGATTTCCCAATCAGCACCTGACCCAAATTTTAACCGAATTGGGATTAGCCAGCCATAAACTGGGAAAAAGGGTAAGTTGGCAGGTTCTAGTGTTGGGTATTGGGTTGCATAAGGTCCGTGGTAGGTTAAGCTGGATTGGATCCTAAAATTCCCCCCTTTAGCCTAAATTCGAATCATTTTACCACCAAAAGAAACAAAAAAATGCTAATTTGAATTGAGATAGGTTTGTGTCCACTTGCCTAAAAACCGCTAACCTCCGCCCCCTGACGGGACGGATACATCAGTGCCGAAAAGTGATTTACACTTTTATATTTTTTTTAGGGGGGGTTGCATATCACTTTTCAGTGCTGATGTGCCCACCCCCTGTCTAGGGGTGGTGGTTAGCGTTAGTTAAGGGGAGCATTCCCAATCCTCTTTGATTTGAATCAGGTCGACGCCCTTGCACCCAGATCAGTTATGTCACTAAAATTTTGAATGGAGTGATTAGGTTACTATAGATTCTTTTTTCTTGCACAATTTCAGTTGCCACATGAATGACATCTTTCACAAAGCCATATCCTAGTAGGGGTGGCAATGAGCCGAGCTAACTCGGCTCAGTTTGTTATGAGTTGAGCCTAAGCTTGGATTTGAGCACATTTGTTAAACAAGCCTGAGCCGAGCTTCACTAAACTCAGCTCGGTAAAAATTCAGTTTATATATATATATATGTGTGTGTGTGTGTGTGTGTAAAAATAGTAATGTTTAAAAAATATTTGGATTAGCCATCAAGGTGTTAGGTATTTTTATTTTATTATTATTATTATTATTATTTTCTGGCTAGTGAGTTGAGTTGAGCCCAAGCTTGAGCCGAGCTTGAGCTTTGCCTTCATGTGACAAGCCCGAGCTAAGCTGGGAAAAGCTTGGCTCATTGTCACCCCTATTTTCGAGTTTCCCTGTTTGGTTGGCTCAGTTGACCAAGGTTTTGTAACTATGAGACTGATGAAAGGAAGAAATCTCGGGTCAATCCAAGTTCTGACAGATCGGTTTAGAGCTTTTTGGTCAGTATAGATTGACAAACTAGAAAGTCTTAGATTGGTCCACTTTTTCTTTTTTCTTTTTTTTGCTTGGTTCGGACTGGATCAGTCCACATTTTTGTGGCTCAGTCTAGAGGGGATTAGTTTAGAGGTGGTGAGAATTTGCTGAATAGATTTAAATAGTCTGTGAGAGTGTGGGACTTCACTTTAGATTGACTTCTAAGTTCTATATAAGGTTGTTATAGTCATTTAGGGTTGTAAGATGAAGTTTGTAACCGAGTGAAAAGGGTTTTATAGGGTTTTCTTGTTGAAAGGATTCTTCAAGGTGATCAAATGGTTTCTTCCTCAAGTTGTGAGATAAGAGGTTAGAAAAAGAGTTTCTACTCAAGGTTTCGAGCTAAAATACAATGCGTGATAGAGAGGAAAGCTTGTAGCATTGTAATTTTTCATTAGAATGAAATTGTTTGTGTATGACTTTGTGGTTTTCCTCCTATTTTGGGGTTTTTTCACATAAATCTTTGTATTGTGGTTTCTTGTATGTGTTTGCTTGTTTATTCTGTGTTTATTATTGCATCCCAAGAAACTCGCATCAAAAGGGTTACGATCCTAACATAAAGTAGGCCAACGTATGTGGTTGAACTTCTATGCAATAGTTTGTAAGTTCTAGATCTTATTTCTATAAATGCTTGCTCTTCTTTTGTATGGTAATCATAACACCAAGAGACAGACAGCTCAAGAAAAAGGATACAATATTCTCTCTAGTTGTGGAGTGACAGAGCAGAAGGTTGGAAGGCTGCCTTAGGTTGGAAGGCTGCCTTTGAAGTTCTTATGTGAGATAGTTAGGGGACTTCATAAAAAAAGTTAGAAAAGAAGTTTACTTTATGTGACACATTGTCTAAGCGACCAAGAGAAGATCTTCTAAACTATTTTGCATAGAATTTAGGAATTCTAGAGTCTCCTTCTATCATGATCTTAGAAATCCCTAGAGCTCTGATTATATGATGACATAAGCGGTTGAATTATATGGCAGCATGGTAATCACTTTTTTATATGTATTGGTAGGGCTGTCAATCAGGCCGGGTTGAGGTCAGCCTAAAATTTTTTTAAATATACCCAAACTTGGCCCGAGGTGGTCAGCCCAAAAACCCATTTTCAACAATGGGCTTTGGGCCGATTTTGTGTTGCCTGCACTAAAATTCTTTCCTTAATCTTGAGCTGACTTTAAGCCCATAACTGTCCTTAAATGCATATTGCATAGGTCTTTTTGAGCAGATGACACATTGAACTAATTGATGATCGTAGATTTGTTAAAATATATAGACTTAAACAAAATAAAAAATATAGGCCTAATATTAGCATCCAAATAAAAATGTTATCGAAGCAAATGTTCTATGCTAAAAATGCCAATGCAGTGTATATGGTGAATTATAAACAGACATGTGTTGTTTTGGGGGGTAAAAGAGTCCAAAAAAGTGTTCAATTGAAAAAGTAGGTGGTCAGTAAAGACATCAAATTAAAAAACACATCATGTGTCAATCAATGGCAACCTTAAGAGGACTGTCTCAAAACAGACAATCATTCTCCAAATGTTATTTGTTAACTACTTCAGGCTGGGCCAGGTATAAGGCTGAAATTGAACATGTCCAAACTCATCCCAAATAAAACTTTGGACCTAAAATATGGTTCAAATCCAGCCCAGACCAATTATTTTTTCAGTCTGGACCTATTGGGCTTTGGGCCAGCCTGGCCCAATTGATGTTATGTATTAGGAAAGATTTGTATACCTGTAATTTTATATTACAATGTTTTGGTCAGTTATAGGCTTGCAGTTGAATTTTATTATTAATCATTTCTTATTTTTTGAGAGAAATTTCTGTTACCAAATTTTTTTGTTTTCCCAAGTTACCACACCACAAGCTGACACATGGGGGTGTATACGGTTAAAAGAATAAAAAAGCGTTCAAATCAAAAAATAGATACCCAAAAGGGGGCAGCAAATTCAGAAAACACCCCCATATGTCGGCCTGTGGTGTGACAAAACATGGGAATACTCAAATTGGGGAATTCTTCTTCTTCTTTTCGAGGGGGGGGAGGGGGGGAGGAGTTAGGGTCACTTGGGCCTGCAGATTGCTGCATCTTAGTGCCACTTGGGCTTGCAGACTGCTGCATCATAGTTTGGGATCCACACCATAAACGGGAGAGGCAAACTTCAATACAATCAACTGCAAAATGCTGTTAATGGGATTCAATTACTGGACTTCTCTCATGGAGAGGTGATGCCACAACCACCCACACTGGGGGACATTGGCCATGTGTTAGTCATTTCTAATGGAATGAATTTGTTTGCATTAATTATTTCTTAACGGGTTGAATTTGCATTTTGCATAAGTATTTGATGCCTTGAACTGCACATTGAGGATCCTCTCTCTCTTAGCTCTCTCATTTGCCATGTGTCAAAGAGTTTAACTTGTACACTCCAACTCTAAGCTACTTAAACGGTCTTGAATAGAAAGTGAGAGAGAGACTCTTCTTGTTATGCTCTTGGACCTAAAATTAAAATTTGAATGGCTGTAACTTATCAAGTAGAATAGTTCATCCAATGAGGTAGCTGGAATCAATGTAGGAACACAAGGTCAACAAAGCTGAAATATCTTCAGCCACCATCATTTCTTCACGCATGAAAGCAAGAGTTTCCAAGCATGTCGAATGGTGTTGCACTTCTAATAAGGGTCATCAATTTGATCTTGCTAACAACTTGAGAATAAATAATAAATAAATGAACGCTGCAATAATTATGTAACATAATTGTCAACTGAATCGAGCTATAGATCTTTTAAAGTAGGTCATGAATTTGAACTTGCTTACTAATTAAGCCAAATAATTATTAAATAACGCACTGAATTATTCAGTGTCAATCTTTAGTACTGAATCAGGCATTAAATCCTCTCAAGGACATTCACCTTATGATTTAGAACTAAACTTCTGGTTATCTCTGAAGAAGTAATCATGCAGTCAAACCAACTCAATTTCCTTTGGAAAATAAACTCAAATATATAGTTTTTTTTTTTTTTTAATGGTTACCAACATTCTTGCTAGGATTCATTATCAACCCCAGATGGTCTTGGAAGTGGCTCAAAAGGGTCCCATGTTTGTACCACATCACCCTCTCACATGCCCAACCCACTTCTCTCAAATATATAAAATTTTATTATTAAGCTATTAATTAAAAAAGTTGGTACAGTAAAATTTATTAAATATTAATAATGACCAAATATAAAAGGAAAATGGCTTTATAACGGCAATAATGATTAATGCCCTTATTTTTTAAGCATTATTTAACAACATAAAGTAATGGTCTTAGTCCTAGGACCGCCATAATGCGATTACAAAGTTTTGCAATGGCTGTTCTAAAAACCATGATCATTTTTCCTTGACTTACTTTTAACAGGGAAAAGAAAACCCTTGACTTATAAGTCTATTTCACGGGTCACAATTTCATATCTACTTCTTTTCAGGAGTTTTCACGGAGCAAAAGTCAAGTAAAAGGCACAAAACCATAACCCCATCACAGCTCAAATGGTTGAGTTAAAAGCCACATAAGTGGCTGTGATTTGACTAAGTTAGAGATCCATATATGGAGGATGTCAAATCACAGCCACTTTTGGGGATGCTATTCAACCATTTGAACTATTTGAACTGTAGAGGATTTCAACACTCTGAACGATTAATTTCTTCACTGTTCTTCGTAAGAACGATATAAATTAAAGGCTAAAAAGAAAAGAATTATCTAGGTGAGACACCTGTATCTCTTTCCTAGGTAATGTGCCCTTTACATCAAATAGGCAACCCTCTGGATTGACAAGTTGTTGAATTCTCTAGCCCACCCAAGTTTAATGGCCACCATTTTTCCCCTCAAAAAATGGGTTGTTGAAGTTTTGAATTTCTTAATTCAAAAATATCAAAAGAAGTGGATTTAGTGAAATTTATCATACAAGAATAGGATTAAGTAGATATGTTAACCCTATTGGGCTGCTAACTAGCTGGTAGAAGACTCTTAAATCACCTAAATCTCTTTACTAGGTGACTGGTCAAGTAAGCCGGTACCAATATATATATATAATAGAAACTAAAACATAAATTCACGTCTCTCTCTCCTCTCCCCCCCCCCCTTTCTTTCTGGGCTGGGATTATATACGGAAATTTGCTTTTCCTGATGCATTAGGATGACATCAGGGGGCTGAATATCAGTACCTAAAAGTGACTTTCACTTTTTGGGGGGTGCTTATCACTTTTC
>JAOXJP010173185.1:0-12628 GCA_025762735.1 Platanus orientalis
TTATATCACTCCATCATATGGCAACTCTACATGTAGCAACCCTATAAGTGGTGTGTCTAGCATCACCCATAGTTGTAAAGTTTCAAGTCTATAAGAACTGGATTGTCAGATCTCTCCACACATTTTAATGTGTCTGACATCCTACTATGTTACCTGAGAACCACCTATCTCATCTCATGAGATCAAGTAATTACTTATAATAAGAAACAAACACATATGATGATGAAATAAAATGTATTATTAAATAATTAATTAATTAATCATGCCTATATTTTATTTGAATGGCTTTGTCAAGACACATATTTCCAGTAGATGTATCTTATATACCTCTTCCACATTGAGAAACTAGTTCCATTAAGGCATTGATTTTTGCTAAGTTCTTTCACAATAGCCTTGGATGCCATTCTAATTGTAGAGAATCCAAAAACAAGAAACAAAAGAACAAACCAACATGAGATATGAATTCCAATTTAGCAAATTTGATTTATGATCTCCTACTGTCCAGCTGAATCAACCAAAAAGTCCCAGCGATCAACTAAGTGGTGTTGAACTAAGAAGAAAAAAATATGGGATCTTTCTAATTCTTGATGCCAACAAAAAATGTAGAAATAGACAATTTTTTGTGTGGTTAGATCAACCTCTACATGGGTCTCCAATACCAAAGTATAATGTTGGCCCTTCATTTTCATTTTTTAACCTAGACTTTTTGTTCATTTTGTTGTCTTGGACATTGGTTTCTCCTATGACTAATGTGAACCTCAGTTTTTGCATGACAGGTGGGTCTCTTAAAAAAGGGGTCACTCATCATGGGCCTAACCCTATGATGAGTTGGAGTTACCATCGGCCTTTTAAAAAGATGTGACTGGACATCTATTTAAAAAAAAATCATTTTTATTTAAAATTGGTTTTGAAAATATCAGACTTCTAATAAACTGGTCAACTCAAAGGCTTCTGTATAAGTGGTTTGGTTATGAATCCAGGAAGGTGTTAGGCATCCTGGTGCACTCGCACATACGGTTACATATTTAAACCTATTCAAACTTAGGGCCTACTTAATTTTTATGTATGGTGTGTGAGAGAGAATGTGTCTAATTTTGGAAACTGTCATGCTTGTGCATGTCGTTTATCCTACTAACTAGTGTGGGAATATATGTACAAAACATATTACCTAAAGTTAATTAATGAAATAACCATCTACTTAGCATGCTATCTAATGAAATAAAAATAAAAAAAAACAAGAAAAATATACATATGGAGAGAGTATGCATACTTAAAGTTGCCTTCCTTGTAACCATAAGATCATGAAGGTTAACATACTTATATATAATTCGAAAGAACCATGGCCATAACATGTGAATACACTAAATAAGTAGAGATTAAGGTATTTACACATGACAAGGGATATGGATGCAATGGCAACCTAAGAGATCCTAAAATGAATGGAAATTGAATAGTATCACGGTATACAATGCATATACATAACAAAACAAAATGAGAACAATTAATATGGTAAAAAATCTAAATGACAGCAAATAAAACTAAGAAGTAAATGGAGTATAAACAAGATCAGCAAGGTATACAACATAAAAAATATGGCAAGGAAAAAAATGACAATAACTAAGGATATAATGGATCGCAACCCTACCAATAAGAACTCTAAGCCTGGTTTCCTAGCATTCCTATCCTCCCACCCCCAAAGCCAAGTGACCCTTTGTACTGTTCTCATCACCAGAACCAGTCCCAACATTTCATGGTTTAACGATTTTGATTGAGCTAATGGACCCTCATATTCTTTAAATGAGTCACTGACCCGAGGGCAAGATTGCACAAAAGCCAAGCATACCCATAAAAGAAATCAATGTATGTTTAATCCAACATGAGCATTTATGGGTATGCTTGGCATATGTCTACCTAGCATGAATGTCATGGAACTCAATGGATGAAAAATCCATTTAGAGAGTCAATGAATGGGTCATAGGGATTTCAACTGTGTGTGTGTGTGTGTGTGTGTGTGTGTGAGAGAGAGAGAGAGAGAGAGAGAGAGAGAGAGAGAGCATCTGCCCAAGGTGAGGGTTCTTAGGATTTTTTAGCCGTGCGAGAGAGGGGGTCTAGGGTTTTTCCTCCCGTGGGTTTAGAAAGGGGAAAAGGGCCTTTACATAGAATTTGGGAGTGGGGAAATTTAGGCCAAATTTTTATTTTATTTTATTTGCTTTTATTAGATTAGATCTTATGTTATTTGATTTTATTTAGAGAGATTTTATTTGATTTTTTGAGACAATTTCTTATTTGATAAGATTGATTTTACTTGATTAGATTGCACCACATGGAATAGGTTGGGTTTCGATTGTATGCTTTGTAGGGTGCCAAAATTCAGTGTCCTGGCTAGAATCTTGCAAATCTAAATATGAAAATTTGGACCATAATTCCCCATTGGATAAATCGATGGTGTTGATCATCATGTCAACGTCTGATTTTCGATATGGAACTTCAATGTGCTTGATTAGATGATCATGGATTGATATGGTGTAATTAAAGGTTTAGGATTGGAATTTGAAGATTGTCACTATTACCCTAAGGTTTAAAGGCATGACGAATCCATCTATGGTATCCGATTGACCATTCAATGTATACATTACTCAGAATTTGAAAGATTTTAAATCAAAGGCTATGATTTATTAAAACTTGATACATCAAATTTCAACAATTGAACCCTATATTCCAAGGTTTCGGGAGATTTTGAACACATTTGTGATATCAAATTGATCTTTTGATTTATCTTTAGATCATATTTTAAAAGATTTCAAATCGAGAGTTGAGATTTACCAAACATGATACGATGGAATTTAATGATCAAACACTCTATTTTTAGGGTTTTAGAACACTTCGAACACATTCGTAACATCCAATTGGTTGTCCAATTCTTGTATAATAAGATTTAGTGGTTCACCTTTAATGAGGGATATAATCATAATTTTTAAGTCTGAATATGACTATGAAATTTTAAAACGGGATCTTAGAGGAAGGTGAATAGGATCTCTACATTTATTTAAAATTTCTTTAAGAATTTAAGCACTTGATCTTTCTTTAATTTACTTTTAGATTAATTTTAATTGTAGCGAAAAATAAACAAGTAAACCAAATAAAATAATGAAAAGCAAAGCAAATACAAGAACACACAAATTTAAAGTGGTTCGACACTTCGGGCCTACGACCACTATCAAACCGGCTCACCTCCGAGCCTTAATATTTTAAATCTGAAATTTACGTATGAAATCTATGGAATCCTCCGCCTTGTAGATGTGTTTCTAGTGACTCTAGTGGACACCCTCCCATCCAGTGACTCCGATGGACAATCAATGGCACTTGACTTCAAGAAATGCTTTACAAGAATCTGCCTTTGGTAACTTCAGCAAAGGCTACTTGAGAGAATGAGTGTTGGAACTCCTCCATTGTTGAATTGTCTCTTTATAGTCTTATATGACTATAGTGCACACACTTTGGCTTCGAATGGATATAACTAAGAGTACAAGAAGATATTACAATACCTTGGAATGAATTTGACTATTTGGATAGCTCTCCAACGTCACACTGTCACAAGAAGTTTAACTCTAAAGCTCGGATAGCTTGATTTCTACCAATTTATATTATTTGGTATTTTTCATGAATTTTTCAATATTATTTAAATGTCTCTAAAGTTATCTTAGAGGGGGGTGAATAGGATATCGAATTTATTCTACCCTTTTTTGCCAATGTTGAGATTGATTTTAATCTTCTTAAGTGAGTGTGTGCATCAGGTGTTTATTCAAGTATTTAAATAAACACATAGCAAACAATAAGAAATATGAGCACAAGTAAGAGAGACAAACAATCACACACTCAATCTACAACACAAGATTTATAGTGGTTCGACACTAAGGCCTATATCCACTCTTCTAAAGCTCACTATGGACTTAGATATATTTCATTTAGATTGTCACATACAACCTATGCCAACATACAAAACCTTACTACTTGCTCACAAGCAAGCTATACAACAACACTCGGTGTCTCTGACGAGTGTGCACTACTTTTGGTGTTTCGGACGGAGGTAGTGAAGCTTCCGGTGTCTCTGGCGGAAGCAAAGCAATAAATATGTAACTGAATGCAAAATGAATAACAAATATTATAACTAAGTTGGTTGTCGTTGATGTTCTTATCACAAGTGGGAGTGCTCCTTGTTGAGCTTGTTTGCCTTATACAACCACTTATTCTTCAAGCTATAACATTAAAGCTTTACAAGCTAAACCAACCACAAAGGGGGTTTCCTCTAGGGATAACCCAAACCACACCTCTCAAGTAGATGTTAACTAATATAAGCTGAGAGGAAACCAAGAGAGATTTTTTTGAAGAACTTTCAAGCTTGCAGCTCAAGTAATAGAGGAATAGGGTTTCTCACCCTTGAAGGCTCTTTTCAGTAAAGCAAATAACACTCTCTTGAATGCTTGAAGATTATTTTACCCTAATGAGAAACATTCTCTTTTATAGAGGATGGAAAAGGCTCACAATCCTTGGATTGAAATTTTTCAAACGGGCAAAAAAGACTAGCCATTCATTCAAAACGGAGAAGATGGCGGATTCTCAAAATCTAGATCCATGATCGATCATGGTGTTTGTGATCGGTCACAGGTCATTTTTTTCATAAGCCTCAAAACATGGTCAGGGGTGTCGAGTGGTGTGGGCCCCACTTTAACTCACAACCATGCTGTGATCGATCATGGACTTTGTGATCAATCACAAGGTTGTTAGGACCCAGGTTGTGATCGTTTATAGAGAAGGGGCCTAGTCCTTGGGAGGTCAAAAACTCTGAGTGCGATCAATCACGACTTTTGATTCTCCACTATGATCGATCATGGGGTTTGTGATCGGTCACACAGTGAATTCTGTAATTACACTGATGTCTACATCTTAGGGAGGTCCATATCCACTTGGAATCAATTCGGGGCATTCAACCATATGTGTGGACATGCCTAAGGTCATACTACATGATCCTTATGAAGCTACATGCATGCCTTTACATTCTTAAAAGTTGTAGTTCGGCTTGAGTCTTGATCTTCAAGGCTTGACTTGTTGGAGCTTCTTCGGCACCTTTTTCCCATGGATTTGACAAATGATGCCTTTGCATCAACAAGTATAATCCTTGGGATTTTATCCCTATTTATAATGAAAAATCCTCCTCAAAGAGTCATCCAACGTCTATTAAAAAAAAGGTAAAAAAATAGTTGTTTGAGACAACTCTGAAATCTGGAAAACCAGATTTCTTGCAATGACCGATCATTCATGACTAAATGATCAGTCATTGCCTAATGATCGATCATTTAGTCATCAATGACAAATCATCAAACATGTTTTCATTTTTAGAAATATCTCTTCTTACCTTCAATTTGAGTACTTACGAGTTTTGAGTGGACGTCGAGATCAAAAGTTATGGCCGTTTTATGTTAGGCCATTTTTTACTTTTCAACACATTTTTTATTAATTTTTTATTTAATGATCTATCATTAGTTCAATCCATGTGGGACCTTCTCTAGAATTTGTGTAGGTCTTTCTAACCTATTCTAAGTCTACCTAAGGTTATAAATCGTCTAATTCATGGTCTAATCAATGTGGAACCTTTTTCAAAGTTTGGGTTGTCATTTTAAGTCCATTGGTCCATGAGGTCATAGGTCCATACCTAAATATCCACTACCACTTACAAACCCATTCTAATTTACCTTTGTGCATAAGGTTGTAGGCTTGAGGTGACTTTGTATTGGAGCTTGAGACATTTTGGAATCTTTAATAAAGCTTGTCTCTTAATGCTTGTGGTCTTCGGGCTTCTTGACTTGAAGCTTCTTCCTCTTTGACTTTAACTTATATAACCTATAAATTACACAGCAAGTCCTACTACATGTACATATAAGTTTTGGAATCAACATTGACAATATAAAAATACCTAATAAACTAAACTCAAGAGAATCATTTTGAAGACATGAAGTTTGGAAGGAAATAGAGGAGGATGGAGAAGTGGGTTAAATAAAGATTTTAGAGAAAAATTGAGGGTTTAGAGTACCAAATTTAGAAAGTATAGGAATGACCTAAAAATGGGAGGTTATCTAACCGCCTTGTTTCTTAGGATACCTTAAGTACATTCTAGAGAGTCAGTGCTACCCATTGAAAGAAACCTCTAGATCCTGAGCCAAAATTAGGTGTTAACAACTAATATTCTCCAATAAAATAAAGATAAAGATTACGATGAGAGTTTTATTGATAGTGGATAAACTGAGTTTTCACTTTCTTATAGTTCTTACGCATGGACACTTTATAAGAGTTGGCTCCAACATCCAACTCCTCCCACTTCTCTCATATTTTCTCCACACAATGTATACTTTCTTAATTTTAGAACATGATTACTCAAGGAACCAATGGAAATAAAGAAAGTGGCTGTCCAAGCCTACCCATTAGCAATTAGCCATTAGGCTAGTCATAAATGTGTATGTTAGCTCGCCACTTTTCAGGCCTTCTAAAAGCTCAGTATCCTTAATTAGGTTGTTCATGTTCAATGGGTCTCAAGAAAGCCGTAACAAAGCATGTGAAAAGCCTATATATAATCCCCATGTTTCAGAATATTCTATTTAGTGTGCATTTACATAACTAACTTTGTTTTCTTTTCTTTTTTTAGGTTGTAGGTTTAAATGAGGGGCTTTATGGTAAAATGGTGTTAAGAAAACTAAAGGAAAAAAATTACCCTTCAATGAGTGGGTTGCCTATATAAGAGAGGCTACCCTCACTTAGAAGGGACTCCTTCCCATTTTCTTCCCAAAATTAGAGGAAAGGTGTAATGATCCCATATCGGAAAGGCCCGTCCAAAGTAATGTGTTTATATGTGAGGTAGCCCCTTACACAGGTATGACATGTTTTAAACCCGTGAGTCCCCAATTGAGACAAAGCGGACAATATCATGCCGTGTGGGAAGGGGCGTTATAATTGGTATCAGAGCCGAAGACAGCTCCCTGCCATGTGGGGGAGTTTGTAGTGATCCCACATTGGAAGGGCCCATCCAAAGTAATGTGCTTATATGTGAGGCAGCCCCTCACACAGGTATGACGCATTTTAAACCCGTGAGTCCCTAGTTGAGACAAAGCGAACAATATCATGCCATGTGAGAATGGGTATTAAAATTGGTATCAGAGCCGAGGACAACTCCCTGTCATGTGGGGTAGTTTGTAGCGATCCCACATCGGAAAGGCCCATCCAAAGTAATGTGCTTATATGTGAGGCAGCCCCTCACATAGGTATGATGCGTTTTAAACCCGTGAGTCCCCAGTTGAGACAAAGCGAACAATATCATGCTGTGTAGGAAGGGGCGTTACAAAAGGAAGGAGAGAGAGAGAGAGAGAGAGAGAGAGAGAGAGAGAGAGTATTAGTGGTTGGACGTATTAGAGCTGAAACTAGTAGGAAGAAGAAGAAGAAGACGAAGCTCACAGGAAGGGAGGATCCAACCAATGCCGGAGAAGAAGAAGAAAAAGAAGATCAGAAGAGAATCAGAGAGAGGGAAGAGAAATCTGAGAGTTCGTTGTCGCCATGGCCTCTATTTTCTCCATCACTACCAGCTTATCAGATTTCACTGATGTCATAGATCATGCAGTTGTCACAGATTGCAATCATTGCAGATTTTGCTCTGTCACAGATTGTAATTACTACAGATTTTGCTATCAACGTTTTTTTCAAAAAAATAAAAAAGAAGATGAAGAAAGATCATCGATCAAGAGTCTGAAAAAAAAGTTAATAGCATTTACTTTTTTTTTTTAATGATTGATTTGTTTGACTGATTATTTTATTTTATTTTCTTAGATCTATGATTTTGATAAGTTCCATTTTTTTTTTGTTATTTCTGATTTTTTTTTTTAATTTGTTAGATCTATAGGCCTTTCATTCTTTGTTTTGTTCTATATTATTTGATTATTCTCCAAATCTGATTGTGATCACTAGTTCATTATTTGAGTTGTTATATTTTCTGTAATTTATCTTATATTCATGCATGTTTCTATCCTTAGTTTTTCATGTGTTTTCTCTTATTAATCTCATATCGAAGTATTAATTTATAATTTCTCATGTGATTTGTTCTATTTTCTTTGATTAAGCTTAGATTTATACATAGATCCATTTTTCTTTCTTATGATTAGGTATGTTTTCTTTGATTAATCCATGATCTATGAATCTGATATTTTATTTATTACTATTTCTTTTATATCTATTAAAAAATTTCATGTTAGTTTGATTTAATTTTTGTTAAATTTGTAGTTATTTTATTTTATATTATTAGATAGATGACATTTCAATGCTTTGATCTCTTTATATTAGCACATTTCTTAAAATTTGATTTACTTGGGATTTTTTTATATTCTTTTATAAATATAAACATATCATGTTCATATGTTTGTGAAACCAGGTGTCTGTGTATATAGTTGAATGCATACCACTGTGTGTGAGCGTGTGTTGTGCATATCAGAGTGTGTGATGTGTATATGGAAGTGTGTATGTGGTTGTGTGACTAGTATGTAATGAGACTTGTGTGAGATTAAGCTTGTGTTTAACCTACATGTAGCAGTGCTGTGCCCAATATGTAGTGGGACTTGTGTGTGACCAACATGTAGTGAGGCTTATATGTGACTAGATTCGTGTGTGACTGTCATGTGGTGATGTTGTGTGTGGCCAGATGTGTGTGACCAACATGTGTAGATGCTTGTATATGACCAGCGTGTGTTGATACTTACGTGTGACTGCGTGGAACTTTCATTTAAAAATATTTGTAATAATTAATTTGTAGATTTATAAATTTATTTTTATTATTATTATGAATTAGCAATTTAAAATGAAATTCATTTCTAACAAACATTTGTTTCTTGTTTGCTTGATTGTGTCATGAGCACTCTTGGGAGCATGGCACACTTTGAATATATGGATGACCGAGAAAACACTCTTTAGATATCATTTTTGTACTTTTTGTCATGTTATGATTGTAATTAATAGAGCTTAGTCACTTCATTGATTTGTAATAATTAGAAATAGGACAAGCTTGCGTCCTCCACCATGCATACGTGGTGACCCTAAGGTATGCATCCTTTCATTATTTACATTTATATCATTATATTTCCTTGTTAATTTGTGAAATTGAATGATATTTATTTCGATTAAATTTATTGAATTTTTATGTAAATTGTAATCTTCTGGCAAAGGGTTAGAGAGCGACGTAGACCCTTCAATAGGTGCATGTTGTTTGGGATGAATTTCTAATTTAAAGGAAATAATATATTGAGATTGATTGATATCTTTCGTCTATTATTTCATCTAAACTAAACGGTGTTTAATACTATGAAGAATCATCACTCATAATGCAAGACAAGTGAGATGTTAGTATAGACAAACATGGAGTCAGACATTGTGAGATATAGTCCTTTCGATTAGATATAGTTTGGTGGTTTATTAATTTATAAAAAAAATAATAAATCAAGATAAATATTTTATCTATTATTTATCACTTTATTTAAATCAAATGATATTTATTACTATGGAGAATTACTATTATGATGCGAAAGAGTGATACGTTCGAATAAGCAATATGAGATATGGATAATTAAAGAATAAAATTGTTTATATAATTATAAATTAATTGAATTCAATTCGACACATGTAGATAAGACTATTAATAACTCCTTTAATCAAGTAGGTACCCACCATATGGGTGGATAGTTGAAGATACTTAGCACCTTTCCTAACTACAAATGAACCCCTAAATTGATAAAGATCATTGGACCAGACCATGAAATTGGAGTTGCTAAATATTGAAACAATTTATAATTAAATTTCTTTATTTATGTCTATGACGTCCAATTGCATCAAAACAGTTGGTGGCGATTTCAATAAAATCAATGGGGACTAGTTTACATGTGAGCGACTCGTGGTACCTTTTGGATGCAAATCCACGCACGCGACGTATGCCGTTCATAGTGTTGAAAAAGTAAGAGACAACCGTTGGTCTGCCTTGATTGGGTCTATCCACATTCGATTGATGCACCCAGGTCAAGGACCCATGTATCTTGACTTGGCAACAGCCTAGTTAATATCAATCTACTATGTACCATAATAATCATATGCACATAAATCATGGGAAATTTTTAATAAAATATATTTAAATAATAATAATAATAATATATAAAAATATGCAAGTGACGTGTGTGCTAATTATTAGTGATTAACTGGGTATGATATTTAATTTTGTTGCCAGCATTTACCTATCATCCATGGGATCTTAACCATTCATTGAGGCTGATATACCGCATGGTTCTAGAGAACATAGTCACATGGTATATGGAGAAACTAGTATTGGTTACAACAACTGAATGAAAACATTTCTCTTGCATACATGACATTTGACACTGGCAAAAATAAGGCAAAACATGTGTACACATAGCTGACAGATGAAATAGAAGTTTACAACAATTGCAAACAATTATTAAATCAAGACATGTGGTTGATTATAATGAACATATATCCAAATTATGGATAAATGAACATAATGGATGGATAAGTCATAATTTCTCTTTTACATCTATAAATAGCAGAAAAATGAATATATACAATAGCCACCTCCAACCTAACACAACCTAACATTCTTGATGTGATCCTCCTTTAGGAGTTTTATCTACTCTTCAATGAGAACTTTTTCTTAGTCTAATTCTTCCTTTGGAGTTGATTGAATTCCTACATAATCTCTTTATCTTATCCTAGTTCATTCATTTTGAGTTGATCGCATTCTTCCATAGGATCTTCGACTATGGTTTTCTACCCTTGTTGGAAATAAGTAGTTTCTTGCACAGATCGTTGATCATCACCCCTGTAGGAGTCAAGTAATTTCTTCCATAGGTTGCTAATTGCCATCCTTGCCGGAATCAAGTAGTTTCCTCTACAAGTCATTGATCACCACTCTTACCACAGTTGAGTAGTTTCCTCCTCAGGTTACACAGTCATCACCACCATCTTCCTTAACGAAGTCAATTAAATTTTTCCTTAAGTAATGAACAACTATTATATATCCAAATGGATCAAAGGATCTCTTGTGGATCATTGATGTATGCTTTATTAAAATTTCGTCATCACACTATCTATTATATATGTTGCAAGTACTTTGTTTACAAATGAAGTATTTAATCCGCAGTTACTTTAAAATTGTTATTAATTGAACAACATCAAGACATTTTAGTTGTTGAAAGTCCTCAATCAAGGAAAAAAACAATCCATTGAGGGATGAATCCCCTCCAAATCACCTTATATATTTTAGGTTGTTGACCAGACAGCCAAGAAAACTCATTTCTTTGTTCTCTCTGTGTGAATTGGCATCCAAGGTTGTAGGTAATTTTGAAATTTGTATCTTCTAGCATTGTCATGCTCGCACACCCAATTTCTAGTCAATACTTTCTTTAAAATCAGGTTTTGGCCGAAAAAGTGTACCAACTCAATGCCCTGTGGCACAATTCCAGACAATATCCTTTTCTCCTAAGCACCATGTTAGATAGAGAGACTGATGAATCGGGTCTAATTAGTTGTCTAGTTAACCCAACTAAATGGTTCAAGCAATTTGGAGGAGGAGGGTTCGTCCCACAATGGGTTATTTTTTCCTCTAGCTAGACTTAGGACTTTAAGACCAAATTTATTTCCTATGTATTTAAACTAAAATCGAAACAACAATTTACAATGAGGTTGAATATATATTTTACTAAACTGATAAAGTACTACAATGCTTGATATAGACCAAATAATACGACCACCCAATGGTACCTGTCGCAAAACATGCAATGGAAGAATTGAATGTTGGTGTTAGTGAAGTCGTAGAATAGGAATCTGATCAACTTTTATAGGGTGTAATGGTATTCTGAAACTTGTGGAGGATATCGATCAACTCTAGAAAAGTTGATTAAGCTAGAACTGATAACTTGCAGAGGATTCTAATAGAATTTAGTAAGGTTGAAGAACTGTAATCTAACAACCTATGGAAGAATATGCTAACCTCTAATAGGAAAGCTTAACTAAGGATCCTTGAGGAGGACCTAAACTAAGAGAAAACTCCTTGAGGAGGTAAAGAAGCACTAGGGTTGGATGGATAAGCCGAGAAATTTAGTGTGTTGGGTTGATTTGTCACGCTTCTTCTCTCTTCGTTGTGATGCCTTTTATAGATGTTGAGAGATAGTTATGCTTTTCTAATCACACTGCACAATTCCCTTTCTTGGTTTTGTGTCATGCCTTGAATCCCAAAGACCGTGTATAATGGATCTCGAGGCACAACAATTGGGGATGTGAATCCCTTCTTGATGTTTTCTCCTTGTACCCAAGGATGAACACCTGACTCATAGTAAAAAACGTATCATAGTAGAAATAAACGTACAAATGATTAGGGGTGGGCATGGGCCGGGTTAGCCCGAGCCAGGCCCTCAGCCCGAACTTTTATTGAGGGCCGGGCTTGAGCTTACCTTGGCCCAGCCCAAACTTTTACATACATAATATATATGCATTATATATAATATACTAATTATTTTAAAATTATTAATAGTATATA
>JAOXJP010173196.1:0-12628 GCA_025762735.1 Platanus orientalis
CCCTATCCCCCCCCACAAAAAAAAAAAAAAAAAAAAAAAACCCTTTTTTTTTGTTTTGGTGGGGGTATAGGGCATACCCCCTTGCATGACAACCAAAAGAGGCAACAATAAAATTCTCAGGTAAGGAAACTATAAATCACAAATGGAGACCTAAGTTAGTAATGTGACGTGATGGACATGTGCTTAAGGCATACACTACACTATATTAAAAGAAGAATAAGATTCCTCCAACGACTTTTTGACTGATCTATAATAGAATGGTCCAGGGCAGTTGTCTATTATTATTACTGTCCAATACAGGTTACTATGAAGACTAGTGCTATGCTAGACATGGGACCAGCCTTGGGCAGCCCTCCCTCCCTCCCTCTTGCTTTGGGAGTGCCAGCCTAACACGTAATCCTATTAATGGATAGAATCGTGACCTACATTTGTACCAAACTCAATTTGACTAAGGCAGATTCAAGTAATGTACAGCTGTTCTTTATAATTGGAGATCATACTCGGATATTGATATTCGTATTAAAAAAAACTCGGATATAGATATACCCCATTCAATTTGATTTGATATTTAAATAATTTAATTAATATTGTTTTTGGGATAAGCCTTTTTTTAATTGATTTGATTGTTGTTGGTTGATATTATTGTTATTATACAACTTGTATTAATTTTTTTTAAATATCTTTTTTTTTTTCCATTAAATATGCATATATAATCAATGGTTGCCCAAACTTACATAGATGGTTTGAATGTCGAGTTAACAATTAGGAGGTGAAGGGCTCCAATCCAATAATAGTCTTCTTAAGATGAGAAAGACAACTTTGACTATTCTCCCGGTGACTCCATCACCAATCCTTGGTTAATACATTGGGTGTTATCACCTTCAATCAAGAATTTGGTGGAAAGATTTTCCTTCAAGACCATAAAAATCATTTCCCTGCTCGTATTACCATACAGGCTACACATGCTAAAACAGTATTCCACAATTTAGGATCACGGGTCCTCTGTCTCATCCACCCACCCATACTATGCCACGTGTTTCATACTCGGATATCAGAGATGGGCACCCACCATTCAAATGGCCCCACCTCAAAGATTGTGTGAACCAATATTCAAACACGATCAAACAACTCTTTATTAGCCTATAGTTTATTTTTGGAGCTTTATTATATAATACTAATCAAACAGCGGAATTGTAATCTGTAGTGCTTCAAGAAAACACAGTTTCAAGTACAGTCACGGTATCATCATCGACTCATTCAAATTCTGACACTACCCACCTACATCATATGCAGTTAGGTCATATGAGTGAGAGGGATATGACAGAGTTAAACAAAGAAGACTTGTTTGGTGGTCAGAGAATGGAGAAATTAGATTTCTATGAGCATTCTATATTTGGGAAGCAATTCAGGGTTTCAATTCAGTTGTTCATAAAACCAAGAATATCATGGATTACATCCACTCTGATTTTTAGGACCCATCCCGAATTGCTTTAAAGGGTGGTTATCGGTATCTTTTGACTTTCATTGATAATTACTCAAGAAATGTTTAGTTGTTTACTTTGAAACATGAGGATGAATTCTTTCTCAACTTCAAGCGATAGAAGGTTATGATTGAAAAACAAATAGACAAGAAGATCAAGATACTGAGAATTGATAATGGTTTGGAGTTTTGTTCATATGAGTTTAACAAATTTTGCAATGATGAGGGATTGTGAGACATTGCACAGTTAAACATACACCCCAGTAGAATGGTGTGGTAGAACACATGAACATGACACTCCTTGAGAGAGCTCGTTGTATGCTTTTTAACACTGGACTTATAAATGAATTTTGGGCTGAGACAATTTTTACAGCTTGCATGGTGAACAAGTCTCCATCAATTGATATGAGTATAAGACGGCTAAGATATGGTCTAGAACTCCTCCAGATTACTTTAGGTTGATGATCTTTAGTTGTCCAACTTATGCTCATGTCAATGAAGGTAAGTTCGAACCTAGAGCTAGAAAATATATTTTTTTGAGTTACGGATCTGGGTGAAGGGATACAAGTTGTAGCATTCTGATCCCAAGTCATCCAAGTTTATTATTAACAAAGATGTTATTTTTGATGAGTTTTTCATACTTAACCTGAGAAAGGAGAATGTTGATGTAAATAGGAACTATGAAGTTAGCAAATAGGTGGAGTTTGAGAGTTACATTTTAGGGAATAGTCAAGAAGGCATTTCCGTTTAGCTAATGAGAAAGAGGAGCATGATCCTATTGAGGAAGATGATGCACAAGAGAAACAACGATATAATATCACTACTGGGAGATAAAGGTGAGAGATTAAACCACTTCAAAGATATAGTAGCTATGTAGAGATGGTTTTTTATGCATTGTCTGCGATAGAGATTGTTGAGTGTTAGGAGTCTTTTAATTACCATAAAATTGTTATAAACAGTGACTCTACACAGTTGGTAGTTGCTATGAATAAGGAGATTGGATCTATTTATATGAATCAAACTTAAGAGTTTGTAAAATTGCCTATAAAAAATATGATTGTTGGCTGCAATTGAATTTACAAGAGGAAAAAAGGAACTCCAGGTGTTAAAGATATAAAGAATAAGGCACGCTTGGTTGCAAAGAGGTATGGTCAAAAAGTAGATGTGAACTTCAATGAAGTATTCTCACCACTTGTGAAACATAGTTTTATCCGCGTGTTGCTTGCTATAGTGACTATGCTTGATTTAGAGCTACAACAACTTGGTATTAAGATAGTGTTTCTAGATGGTAAGCTTAAGGAGCTGATTTACATGCATCACTAGTGGGATTCGTCATCTCAAGTAAATAGGACTATGTTTGCTTGTAGAAAAAAATCTTTGTATAACCTAAAACAATCGCCTATATAGTGATATAAGCAGTTTGATGCTTTCTAACGCAACGGAATAGCAAGGAGAAGAACACGTCATTCTCCTTTATTGGAAAAAAACCCTAAACTTCACCAAGGAAGAGAAAACTCATTTTGAAACTTTTTTTAATTGAAAACTGAATTGCCTTGAAGGCTACAATGCTTTAAATATAGAAAAGAAACCATAATTTGAGTTAGGCACAAAATTAGGCTAATTTGGTAAATTTTACCAAAAATAGAAAAATCAAGATAATAACAAAATCAAATACTACTATCACTAAGAAACACCCAAAACAAACGGGATCTTATTCTGACTTCTAAATAGAAAGTTATAACGAAAAAGGAAAATTACTAAAAATAGCAAAAACGGTGATTTGAGGGCCTTAACGAAGGAATTTATGCGAAAAATGGCGGTGGTCATAGCAAATCTATGAGTTTTGATCCTCGCGAAATTTCGCTTAAGCTCGCCAAATTTCACATAATTCCATTCTCGAGGCTTATGATTTCTACTAGAGCTTTTTGCCATTCTTGTGTGTAACTCACAAAACTACTTGTGGCATTTGTTCTACATCACTTTCATGCTTACACATGACTTTTATATAAGTCTATGTAATAGTTGTGTTTACTTTAGATAGCTTTCAGATGATTCATTGGTGTACATGTTAATATATGTTAATGACATGTTTATTGTTGCCAATGACATATCTGAAATCAACAGGTTGAAGGCTCAACTTAGTGGTGAGTTTGAGATAAAAGATTTGGAGACAACAAATAAGATTTTGAGCAAGAAGAATTTTTGGGATAGAAAAACATAAAAATTGTACTTGTCTTAGAAGAACTACTTTGAGAAAGTACTTGAATGCTTTAGAAGGCATGATTCTAAACTTGTGGGTACTCCACTTGCAAATTACTTTAAACTTTCTATAGATTTGGCACCATAGATTGAGGATGAGAATATATGTCTCATGTTCTGTATGCTAGTATAGTGGAGAGCCATATGTATGGTATGGTTTGCACTCGTCTTGATATTTCAAATGTTATTAGTGTTGTGAGTAGGTATATAAAACGTCAAGGAAGACACATTGGTAGATAGTAAAATAAATACTTAGGTATTGTAAATGTTGAGTTGATGTTTGGTAAAACAGGAAGTCTTGATAGTTGTGCAGTTGGATTTGTGGACCCTGATTATGTAGGTGGTCATGACAACATGAGATATTTGACAATTTATGTCTTCACTCTTGTGAGTTATGCAGTGAGTTGGAAAGTAACATTGTCATCTACAATTACTTTGTCTACCATTGAGACTTAGTATATGACAGTGACTGAGGCAGTAAATGAGACTATTTGGTTGAGAGGTTTACGTGGTGAGGTAGGCTTAGAACAGGGTTTGATTGTTATGCATTATGACAGTCAAAACACTATATATCTAACTAAAAATCAAATATATCATGAGTGGACCAAACACATTGACGTCAAATATCACTTCATACGTGCGATCATCTTGTAGGGACAGATTGTTATTAAGAAGATTGGCATAGATGATAATCTAGTAGACATGATGACTAAGTCACTTTTAGTATTCAATTTCAAGCATTGCTTGGACTTGATTGGTGTTCGCAGTATCTAGAGTTACCCATTGGAGTTGTATGGAGAAGACGGGAATAAAGTTTTTTTGTACCATATAGCCTTGATAGAATTCAAGTCAAGGTGGAGATTTGTTAGGTTAATGTTTTGTATTCACCCCGAGATGTAACCCGGATGATGATCCGAAGAAAATCCGTTTATGGGGTTCGTGAGCGAAGCCCTGGCCAAAAAATTTTACCCATATTTTTGTATCAAATGTGGGGTCTAGATTTGAGCCGTGGAGATTAGGGATTTGGGGTTTATATTTAGGGGGTTTCTCGATTTTCATGCCTCCATACTGTTCATTGTAATCTCTGTTTTCAATCATAGTGAAAGCTCTCTCGCTGTTTTCGCTCGTGGACGTAGGCTTCAAGCCGAACCACGTAAATCCTCTTGTTCTTGTGTGTGATTGTTGTTTGTGTTGCTTTCTTTCTTTTATTATTGCTGCACACAACTCCAAATCTAGGTTTTCTGCACAACCACTTCTTCATAAGGCATTATAAATCAGCTGATTTGATACAATAACCCATTACAAATAATGGATACGTAAAACATATACATATCTAATTAGTATTGGTAATCAATCGATGGGTTCTGTGTGCGCCAACATCCCACAGATGCATGCAAGTACCATGCATAAATTTGTTTGATTATATTCGTCAATGCTAAGACAGTGTTGTCTATTTCCATTAAAACAAGTGTTAACAATATTCCAGCAATTTCTTAATTTCGTACACTATGTATGAACAGTTTTGCTATTGAAAGGAATCTATCATGGCTCTCAGACTTTATTTATTTTTTCAATGAGTTGTTAAGAGTAAAATCACTCTAACTTGTTAAAGCTGAGAAGATTATCAGTATAGGAGTTGATGGGATCTTTGTGACTGAAATTCAGCAGGATAAGGATTTTAAAGATTATAAACAAATGGGTGTTTGAAAATCTCATGCCGCGCATCGATATGTCCTTGAATAAGAGGAGCCTCCTCCATTCATCATCCTGTAAACCATCTTGTCATGAGCTCCCGTGAAGGCCTTGGTCCCAAAGACAACAACTAATTGACAAGAAAGAGCAACTATCACTTGAAATAATGGGATTAGACTTTTTAAGTCCTCATTAGTTCCATTAACGTTCTTACAGATGGGGTGGGACAACCTTTCATCCCTGAGGGTTGGTGCTACAAGCTTAATGTTCCAACTCCAAAAAGAGAGACAAAATATAAAAATAAAATAAAAAATGACACTATGATCCCACGATTTTGCAGCAGACACACCACGTTCTAATCAGATTGCTAAGGTGGAGAAGGGTCCATTCGTAACATTTACTGGTTGTAGAAGCACATGGATATCTCATAAGGGTTTATTAAACTATTAAGTAAATTATTATCCATATCTTTATTTGGTTTTGTCGAACAAGGGAGATCGAACTCGAACCTGTCGTTGAATGTTGCAACCATGACATGACAACCACACTTAGAACCCAAGTAACTCATAATCATCTTTATTAGTTAAATACAAGCTTAATAAAATAAAATAAGCTAGATACAACCTCACTTATACCATACTGAGAAGTGATAAGTTTTTAATCTCTTAAATTAGTTACTCTGGTGGGTCATAATAACATATGAAAAAGGGGACTTAGCTTTTGATTCATGTAAAGTTGGAAAGGAAGGGTGGTCCAAAGCATAATGACAATTGACTTTAATAAGAAGGAACAACAACATTACGAGATGGTTTAAGCACTTTAAACCCATCAGTTATCAAAGCTTTGTCTGGTTGAAATGCTGCTTTTGTCCCCCAACCTTGAATAATTACCTCCTGCCTTTTGCTTGTAGTGGGAAATGATAGTCACCTTTCATCACACAACGCATCATTAACTACAATTAGTGAGAGGACTTAGGCCCTAATAAACCATCTTTGTTTATATTTAGAGATTCCAATGAAGTTCTTTAGTCTCCTCACGCAATGATTCCATCACAGTTGGTATTGAGCTCCCATTGGAGTTTGCTCAATCGATATCAATTAGAGGTGTCTAATCAAATCAAATAAATAGAGCAAAAAATAAAATTCGTCAAAACTAGCTGGTCCTTCCAAAATCCAATCCTTCCCTTGGGTTAAGAAGATATTTTATTTTATTTAATCCTCTAAAGTAATCACCTCCATAATTTCATTCCCTCAATTTGTCAACCAACTTGCTTATTTCTTAGACTGTCCAAGATGCCCTTGATGCAGTCATGATTGAAAATACTATAGTAACTTGGTTCAAAATCTGGTTCGGTCTAAATTGTTCATAAATTGGGCCCCTCCATCAGCCCTCGATATGAAGGAATCTATGATATCTGTTGAGCTGACCATTGAGACTGCCAGTCATTCAGTTGGACGAGTGATTTTACCCGGCGAGAACTAAGCATTGGCTAGGATCATTCCTATGCTTGATTGAAACTTGCCATGGTCTTATGCCAAGCCATGCCAGAATGATACAAAAGCCTTCACAAATCCTTTTTGCAAGAGATCAAGAAATAATTGGTTGGATCCTATGAACCTGGCCTGTTGATTGCAAAGGGGGATTTGGGTATAACTGTTGATTTGACCATGTTACCTCTTGCACACAAAATTCTTCCTTCAAAATAAAAGCTTCAAGCTGCTCACAGTTACCTGGGTGTTCAGATGGTTTGGTTAACAATCTGGCTACTGTGGAGAAGTAATGACCGTCCAAATGCAGTTACACACAGTAACAGAAGATTTGAATCATTTAATGCATGCATGGGACCTCCCATTAATGGGTTCCACAACTTACATATCAAAGTTTGACATGAACAGATAACACATAATCATATTTAAGTATCTATTTCCTTCTTAATCACTTCAAAAAGAAATATAGGTATTTCATGACCTATAGATTGAATGATAGCCGTCCCTCAACACCTGATTTTAGACTGGGAAGGTCTTGTGGATTAATTTCATCAAATGGTGTGTTCTGCCATGGGTCAAAATCTGCAAGGATTGTTTTGGATAATTGGTCTTTCTTTTTTTTTTTTTTTTTTGGTAAATGGATAATTAGTCACCTGATCCAGACTTTGGTGCTAATCCCTCCCTTGCTCAGGTTGTTGTGACATCGCCTCTCCAGAAGAAAGGTCACATGTATAATCACATCGGCAGCATTGTACCATTGTAAACATCAACTTCTGTCTCACTGTCTCTCATACTTATGGTAAGGTCTTATACTGATGCCACCCAAGTGATCATACCAAAAAAAAAATAAAGAAAGAAAGGTGGACTTTGGCAGCCCATAGTTTCAAAAGAATATCCTAATCAAGATACTATGAAAACTAAATCAATTTCTTAAGTTATTTACTGTTTACTCTTGATAAGAGTTATTTAAAATAAATAAATAAATAAATAAATAAAAACTCATTGGGCATCTTTATGCCTTTATATACAGTAACTTTGGATGTTTGAAAGAATTCGCTACCAAAACAAAAAGAGAAGTCTATAAATTCGTTGATTGGTCAGTGCTAACGTTCTGAAATTTTCTAGATGAGGGAGGAAAATGGCTGGATATGGGATCAGCGGGAGATGGGGATGTGAACTCAAGTGGCGAACAACTTTTGGGTTACCACCCAGGCTGCGACATGATGTGTAGATCCCATTAAATTATACCTAAAATCACCATGGCATTTAAAAACCAATAAAATAACTGCAGTCGTACTAGATTTGATTAATTAAAGTATTATCACAGTATCAACCAAGAAAAACGGTTAAACAAAACTAAAACTTGATCATGATTGTAGTTTATTATAAAATCTGAATTTATCGGGGCACTGGAAGAGTTTTTATGAGACAGCATCGGAAATCTAGGGGGTAGTGAAAGGCTAGCTTCTAGGGTACTCATGGCGATGCAAAGTCTAGAGATTTCTCTATTTAAGAAATTGATTAGGGATTTGAACCATGAAAAGTGATTATCACAGCCCAAGTCATTGACAAGTTACTCATTTCATTTTCAGCTACAAGCTCTTAAAGGGAATCAGTATATTCAATATATAAAGTATATGCCATGAAATTCCTTTGGTTTTGAACATAGGCAACCACAGGCACACACCATCTATTAGTCTTAAAACACGGGAATGAGGGTAGAAACGCATATTCATGACTATCCGGAAGTCCCTTAATCCCTCGTAAGACCATATCTAGCTGTATGTATGTTGACATGCACCCCCAGCGGCACAACTCCTGATGGAATCATTATTGGACTCAGGAACAGCGTTTTTAAGGTTCTACAAATTCAAAAAATATTGCTTTTTCTTTTCTTTTTTTTCACTCTTAACATTGTCATCCGTCGTTAATGTCTACTAAAATTATCAAAAACAAAAACGGTGAGCGTGTAGGGAGCTCCTTTTAGGCGCACCTGATTATAGTGCAGACCTAACAAAGATTAAAGGAGCACTTCGCCCCCAATAAGAAGGTAAGGAGCATTAGAGGACATTTTTGCTCCGCTTAAATATTTTGGGCCGTCTGCTAGAGCATAATGAAGGGTTAAGGGAAATTTAATTCTATTGCTAATGGAGATATGTTTGCCCCCTTATACAAGATATAGACAGTTACTTGTAGATTGACGTCTATTTTTCATCCTAGAGTAGCAAGAGAACCTATTGTAGTTCCCGTTTTGATAGAACCCCCAATAAATAAGTAAATAGATCGACGAGCAAGTTCCCGATATGTTACAACCACCAAGTCCCACACTGTATATAATTCTTGCAAGCATACCATCATTCCACCAAACTGACAGCATTAAAAGTTCGGATTTATTAAGGTAACTGAAAGAAACCCAATGGCTTGGGAAGTGTCTTTGGAAATCTTAAGAAACAAATTTTCACAGAATGATAACCACTAATAGCAACAAGGGTGTGCACAGGCCTTAAAAGAAGGTGAATTAACACAAATTAACGGATTCCTGTATCTGATTTCTCCACAAACTTAATGGTATTATAGGATGAGTCAACACCCTGAACAAAGGAGGGGGAGATTTTTTAGACAAGCTTGTATGAAAATGAAGACCTGTATCTCTCTGGGCTGTTTCTCCATCATTTCCAGGTCTGGCAAATTTACTGCAGTAACTAAGCCAAGACAATGAAAAGACTTCAGCTATTTTACCTTGGATCAGGAAAGTTCATCGAATGAATCACCAATCGAGGTCAGAGATTTCGATTCAACAATGCAAAGTGAGGTCATAGAGAACTCACCTTCCAAAGGATGAAATTTTCATTGATCACAATTGACTTCCCCTCTAATTTGGTATTCATGCCTTGAGCAATTTTTTGCCATTTTTTACAGGCCAGTGATATAGATCTTTCTCAAGCACTGGGCAGAGACCCTGCTCCTCAAGAACCTGTTTATAGAAAATTTTAATCAGGTAAACCCATACTAATGGTTACACTAGAGCGCCATGCCCGCTAATCAAGCTATAAGATTATTATTGGCCAGGAGCCTCAACAAGCACTACCATAATAACTGGCCACATGGGGTAGCAGGTAGATTTGTCATCATAAATAAGATGTGAGATTTTTGTCACCCAAGTGACCACGAATAAAATAGGATAATTGTTTATAATGAATAAATGCAAGATGCATGTTAAAAGAGTTCAACAAAGTATCAACTTTTCTCAGGTTGAGATAATTTGATTCGACATGGTTGTCAAATTGAAACACTACTAGAAGCATACAAAATATAATGAAGTGTGGAAAAATAGAAGCATATTTTACCAAAATGAGACTATAAAGAAAGAAAGAAATGAGTTTGAAGGGAAAAGACAGTACACAATGATAGAATTGTTATATACAATTCTTTCAAACCCTTTACAAATAGTTTTCCCCAAGTAAAATCTTTAAAGACTATTTTTTCTCTCTGAATCTTCAAAGGGGTTTCATTGTTAAGAATTTCATAAATATCATAATTCCATCATAACACTTCCCAAGCACACATGCAAAGAATTGTTATTTCCATGCTCCTGGTTTTGAAAAAGCACTAACAACATTTATCCTGTTAAATTAGGAAATGGTCAATTGTAGAAGAGAAAATATTTCAAGGGAATGGGTTCAATAGGAAGATAGGAAAATAGCCTACATCAGCCAAAACTCTCATTCTTTCTTGGGGTTTTTGTCTTGATTTATCCACTAGTGAAGATCTTTGAAAGGTTTACAATGTTTTTGTATAACGTTGCAGGGAAACTAGTGAACATAGATAGACAAAAACAAAAAAACAAGCCTACTCATCACACATGTACCACAAGCGTTCAACAAATAATTGTATATATAGCAAAAAAATGATCCCTTCCACCTCAAGCGGGAAATAGGTTGGCCACTTTGGTTTCCCAACGTTAATGCACAATTGCTCATCACAGGGCAAATCACTCAATCTAGTGATCTTAAATTCCGAGTTCGAGGGACTTACACTATAGTGAAAAAAGTATCCATCTACATTAGAAAATTAAATAAAAATGGCTGAAACAGTCCACTTTCTTTAGCATCTGGTATATCTCTTATGAGAATAACAATTGAATCAACAATTGTCTTCTTATACTCAAAACCAACTTCTTCTCTAAAAATGTTGCTTAAGAAGTTCATCCTAGAAAAGTCCTCATGCAATAATAAATTATAACTAAGTAAACAATCTTTAAAAAGTATATTTCATGCAAGCATATTCTGAATTTTTTTTCCCACAAAAGGGAAGACATATTCCAGAATTTGGACTACTTATATTAGTCATGAAAGATAGAGATTAGATCTCACATGATACCATTTGAACATTGTCCTTAGCTACTGGTTCACTACCTCCTGGTCCTATCTCAAAGAGTTTAACTCTTTTGTTACTAAGGCCACTCATATACTCGCAACTTAGCAGCACATAAAGTTAAAGATCATGTACAAGCACTCTAAAGAACACATTAAAAAAATACATTTATTTAACAGAATAAAATGTTGTTTTTCAACCATAAAACGCAACATAAATAAAATAAAAGCTTGCAAGCATGCTCAGATTGGTAAGTTGTAACAGAAAATGTTACACTGAATAGAATTTGAGGTTGAATAAGGGATTGGTTCAGCACTTCAACTGGAATAGGAAAAAAAATAAAATAATTTTTTTTTCGGGTGCTGGTGCCACTCTGATATTATATCTCATGATCTCAGGATGCTATGGGTCCTAAGTTTATTTTCTACATTCAACTGCCAGTCTCACTTATTTGGTCATTAGTGCTTCTAGAAACTGAGACAAACCTACTAATTTGGATATCACATCTAGACAAGCCAAAACATTGGTTAGTTTGGATCTTATACAGATCAAAACCCAAAGGAATTCGAACCTTTGAGTTGTGGGCCTTATAGAGTAGGGTTTAGGTTAGTGGAAGCTTAGATTTATTGGAAACTTAAGGTTAGGGTTTGCTTTGATGGGTTTATAGCTAAAGATTAAATGGAGATTTGGAGATCACTCAGCCAGAACAACTATAAATAGAGAACCAAAGTCTTGGGCTTCAGTTAGGAATATCATGATCTTCTGAGATTTGGATGAAGAATATGGTTTTATTTTGAAGCATCTAAAAATTTTCTTGAGAATTTGAGTGTTTAATTCTCACGGGAATATCTTTGTTTCTTGGTGATTGAACAAGCTTTCAACCAAGAAGATATTCAAGTTCTCTTTCTAATTTAACTTGAGCTTGAAAGCCTTTGCTTGCAGTCCTCTTTTGAAGATATTTGAAGGTCAGGATATTCCAAACTGAAGCCCAAGACTTTGGTCTGTTTGCAGTTGTTCTGGCTGTGTGATCTCCAAATCTCCATTTAATCTTTAGATATAAACCCATCAGAGCAAACCCTAACCTAAGTTTCCAATAAATCTAAGCTTCCACTAACCTAAACCCTACTCTTATGGGGCCCACAACTCAAAGGTTCGAATTCCTTTTGATTTTGATCTTCATAAGATCCAAACTAACCAATGTTTTGGCTTGTCTAAATGGGATCTCCAAATTAGTAGGTTTGTCTCAGTTTCTAGAAGCATTAATGGCCAAATAAGTGAGGCTGGCAGTTGAATGTAGAAACTAAACTTAGGACCCATAGCATTGTGAGATTATGAG
>JAOXJP010173207.1:0-12627 GCA_025762735.1 Platanus orientalis
CCTACTAGGACAGCTCGGCCCTCTTGGCCTAACCCGACCAAATCAGCTTAAGCAGGTCAGCCTCGGCCTTAAACTCAAACTTCTCAGCCTTGGCAGTCTCGGCCTCGACCTAACAGACTAGCCCGGCAAAAAAAAGGAGGGGGGGAATGTGTTATTTTTTAGTCATATTGCATGTTTTGCAGCCTCAACAAGGGACATGGATTCTGAATTTAGATCGATCCTAGTCAGAACAGAACGCGCTAACTCGCCACAAGTAGAATCCACTAACTTGCTGAGAACAACACTTACCTACTCCCTCGCTACAACATTTGAGGAAAACAAAACGACTGGCCATGAGATGGGGAGTTACAAGGATGACTCAACCCCAAACAGGGAATGACTGGCCATAAGATGGGCCGAGAGTCATGAGGATGATTTAATCCCAAACGAGGAACGATTAGCCACGGGATGGACCAAGAGTCATTAGGATGACTCCTACCCCAAACGGGGAACGACTGGCCACAAGATGGGCCGAGAGTCACGAGGATGACTCAACCCTAAATGGGGAATGACTAGCCACAAGATGGGTCGAGAGTCAACTTCGATGGGGGAACGACTGGCCACGAGATAAGCCGAGAGTCATGAGGATGACTCAACCCCAAACGGGGAAGGACTGGCCACGAGATGGGTCGAGATTCATGAGGATGACTCAACCCCAAATGGGGAACGATTGGCCATGAGATGGGCTAAGCGCTATGAGGATAACTCAACCCCAAACGGGGAACGACTAGCCACGAGATGGGCTGACAGTCACGAGGATAACTCAACCCCAAACGGGGAATGACTAGCCATGGGATAGGTCGAGAGTCACGAGGACGACTTGGCCTAAACAAGGAACAACTACAAGCAGACCAACAAATACAATGGGCGAAGATTGATAAAGTTAGTAAAAATGCGAGAGCTTTCATTAAATAAAGGAAAATTATACAAGGGGCGTATATACACTAACCCCCACAAAAAAGACAAAAGAAAAGAGAAGAAAAGTAATCACCAAATACCAATTGGTGCCAACGGCTCTTTTGTGCCAAGCCCCAATGCATATTCCCTTCAGTAGGTCAGTACCTGACTCGGGAGTGGGGGGCAACTGATGAGCCACTCAATATACTAGGTCGGTTTGGCCACAAGTAAGAGCTCGGCGCTACAAGTCGGCCCGGGATGGTAGACCCAACCATAACTCGAGATACGAACTCAAGTCGGCATGACCAACCTTATGAAATACGGAAGTAGATAAAAGTTAGTCTTTTAAGCTACTTATGGATACGTCTCGATATCCTTGCCGAAGATCCTGTTGGGAATCCAATCTCGATATTTTAGCCAAACTTATATGGCAACATAATATTCGCCCCAAAAAATGATATGGAGGAAATATCCCTTGGCCAAGTGCCTCCCAAGCTCTATATAAAGACACCTAACCTTCATTATAAGGTACACAAATAATTACACAACAATTTCTATTATAATTTCAGTTGTAAAGAAAGAATCTGACCGAGGCATCGGAGGGGCATCGACCGACACCACGGCAATGGCCTTTCTTTCATTTTCTCTGTCTGTGCAGGTATTCATAGGACAGCTCCACTGTCTAACAATTTGATGGGCGCTTTTTATGCGTCATCAATATCTAATAGGATTTTATTTTTACGTTTGGCCATTCTATTTTGTTGTGTAGACCAAGGTGAACCCATGTCTTGAATTATCCCATTTTCCTTATAAAAAATTAAAAATAGAGTAGAATTATACTCTCCTTAATCACTTCTTACGGCTTTAATTTTTTTATTTAATAGGTTTTCAACTTCGGCTTTATAAATTTTAAATTTCTCTATTACCTCATCTTTAGTTATAATTAGATACACATATGTAAATCCAGAAAAATTGTCAATAAATGTTACAAAATATCTCTTTTCACCTCTAGTTAAAATTCCATTAAGATCACACATTCATATGAATTAAATTTAGTAATTCATCTTTTCTTTTCGCAATGGAAAATGGTTTTCTAGTAGATTTAACTTGAACACAAATATTGCATTTTTTTGTTTTTCAATCTTACTTGTAGAAATCAATTCTAATTTAACCTTATTTTTAATAGAATTAAAATTTAAATGCCCTAACCTAGCATGCCATATATCAAGAGAGTCAATCAAATAAACAATAGGAGAAACAGACTTTATTTCTATTACATTCAACTTAAACATCTCTTTTGTAGCATATCCTTTGCCTACAAATGTACCGTTCTTCGACAAAATAATTTAAAAACCATCTTAAAGCCATGTTTGTTTAGTAAATATCTAGAAACGAGATTCTTACGAACTTTGAGCACATGAAGCACGTTCTTTAATGTCACAGTTTGCCCGGAAGTAAATTTCAACTCAACATCACATTTTCCCACTACTTTGATAGTCGCTGAATTACCCATAAAGAGTTTAATTCTGGCACTCACTGTTTCATAGTTTTTGAAGGTGGTTCTATCATTAAAGATATGGCGGGTGGCTTTGGTATCAATCTACCATCCCTTCTCGTTTCCCACAACATTTACCTTAGTCACCATGGCCACTAGGTTTTCTTCAGTCATGTTTACTTGATTTTTTGATTTTTTCTAATGTCGGCATTCTCTTGCCAAGTGCCTAAAATTTTCACATACATAATAAAAAATCTTTTTTTTATCTATTGGGCTACTTTTGAATTTTTGGAATTTCTTGGGTTTGAAAAACTTCTTGGAGTGTGGTTGATTAGATCGACCAATTAAAGCAATTTTTATTTTCTACTCTATATGGGCTTTGGATAATAACTCGTCAACTCCTCTTTTTTATCTCAGAGTCTAGACTCTTTAATTCCAGAGGTGTTGAGCGAGCTGATCCATGCTCATTTCTTCCTTTTCATGCTTCAATTTATTTCGATAATCTTTCGAAGAAGGTGGTAGCTTAGCTATAACCACTTCCACTTAGAAGATTTCATCTACTTTGATTCCTTGAGCGGTAACCTGATTTGCGACGACTTGCAAGTCATGAACTTGGTCAAGAAATTTTTTTTGATGGGTAATCATATATGAAGACGGGTTTTGAACCCAGGCCTGTGGCACGACACCCAAAACTTTATCAACTTAGTGACATCTTCAAGAATTGGTCTGTCATCGGTCATTTAAAGTCGATATAATTATTTATAAGGAACTTTTATTACCTGCATCTTTGGTCTTGTATTTGTGTGCTAGAGCTTTCTAGATTTCTTTTGATGTTGCAATATTTGCGTAGATGTCTATGATAGAATCTGAAAGAGCATTAAGGATATGACCGCGACACTAAGTAATCATTTTCCTTCTACTTCACAACTGCATTGCTTGTTTATCTCTTGTTGGGTAAGGTTTCAAGAGTGTGTATGCAACCTTGAAAGTCGTCAATAGAAAACATATTTTCTGTTGCTATCTTTCAAAGTCCGAGCTGTCGAACCGAGTCATGCGTAATGGTTCTTGAACCAGTTCAACAATTGTTGCCATGAGCAACATGATCTCGATATGGAATTAATGTCTTGAAATTGTTGGAAAATTTAGGGGATTGCAGGGATTGTCTTTGCTTGAAGGCACGGTATGGAGGTCGCTTTCTTTAAGAAGTTAATCGTCTCCTCTCAGTGCAATGGGGTTCTAACGATTATGTCTCTAGGATACAGTCGAACCACAATATTTCTTTGTATCGTACCTAGCTTGCACTCCCTTAGTACGAATAACACCACCTCCATACAAAAATGCTCAGAGAGAAAAATGACATGATACCATTACAAAATTCTAAGGAGATAACCCACGAAGATTTTGTTTTTGTTTTTATTAAAATCTTGTTTTCCTAACACACCCATTTCAAATGTATATATATAAGTATAACACAATTATGTTGGAAGGTCGTTAAAACCAATTGTTTTGATATATTTAAATTCAAATAATAAAATGATTGTATGAGTAAATTGAATTCATTCAAAACATATATAACATTCAACAATTAAAATGAGTATTGAAAGTTTTAAACGCATAATAGCTCATTCATCAATGATATACTATTACAATGAATTTTTTTTTAGAGTTTCAATGCATGAAACTGATGTAATAACTCTTTTATCAATAAATATAATATTAAAGGAAAAAAATTTCTTTTATAGGATATAACTGATGTAACAACTCGTACATAAATAATATTGTTTTGAAATTAATAAAATATACTAACAACTTAGACCCCGATTAGTATACATTTTTTTTATAGAAAATGATTTTACAACTTTTGATAAAGCTATAAAATCACTAGATTCAACTTTTTGGCCAGAAGCTATCAATGATGAAATTGATTCGATAATATCAAATAATACGTAGGAATTAGTGGATTTACCACCTGGAGCTAAAACAATTGGTTGCAAATGGATTTTTGAAAAGAAATTAAAATCCGATGGAACCATTTATAAATTTAAAACGAGACTTGTAACAAAGGGATTTAAATAAAAACCTGGAATTGATTACTTTGATACATATGCTCCAGTTATAAGGATGACATCTATCAGAGTATTAGTGATATTATCATTTATATCTAAGTTAGTCATTCATCAAATTGATGTTAAAACTATGTTCTTAAATAGTGAACTTGAGGATGAAATATATATGGACCAACCCGAAGGGTTTGTAATGGATGGATAAGAAAACAAGGCATGTAAATTAGTTATGTCATTATATGGACTTAAACAAGCCCTAAACAGTAGCACAAGAAATTTTGATGAAACAATTTTATCTATTGGTTTTAAAATTAATGATTTGGATAAGTTTATTTATAACAAATGTGATGATAATATTTGTGTTATAATTTGTTTATATGTGGATGATATGCTTATATTTGGATCAAATTTAGATTGTCTTAGAGACAAAACAATTCTTATCTTCCATGTTTAATGTGAAAGATATGAGTGAAGCAGACATTATATTTGGAATAAAATTGATAAGAAAACAAAATGAAATAATTATGTTCTAATCACACTATGTTGAGAAATTATTTAAAAAGTTTGATTATTTAGATTGTAAACCTATTTGTACTCCTTATGACCCAAATATTCACTTGAAGATAAATATGGAAGAATGAGTATTCCAATTAAGATATGCTAGTCTAGTAGGTAGTTTAATGTATTTGATGCATAGAACTAGACTGGATATATCTTTTGCTGTTGCAATGCCAAGTAGATTTACAAGTAACCTTGGACATGATCATTGGAATGCTCCGTATAAAGTGTTAAAACATCTTAAAAATACAATGCATTATGGGCTCTATTATAAGGAGTATCCCGCTGTACTTGAGGGTTACAGTAATGCAAATTTGATTACCGACTTTAATGAGTGAAGATCCACAAGTGGGTGGATATTTACATTAGGTGAGGCTGTTGTGTCATGGATATCCAAGAAATAATTTTAAACTTTACATTCGACTGTGGAATCTGAATTCATAGCTTTAGCCTCAGTTGGAGAAGAAGCAAAAACCTTTTGGTAGACTTGCCACTATGGTCCAAGACAATTCCTGTAATTGCTATGTATTGTAACAATTAAGCCACAATCTATAAGGCACATAGCATAACTTATAATAAGAAATCCAGATACATTCGTCTGAAGCATAACTTTGTGAAACAATTAATTAGAAATGATGTAATAGGCCTAAATTATGTGTGGTCAAAGGAAAACTTGGCTGATCCTTTTACAAAAGGCTTTGCAAAGAAGATATTAGTTAGAACGTCAAAATGAATTGGGTTAAGACCCATAGAAAAATTGCCAGTGACTGAACCCAACCGTAATGGTTCAATGGGATAACAAATCACTGAGTAATATGTGAAAACACTAAGTAATACAAGATGAAGAGTAGTTCATCTTGTCAATTTCTATGACATAAACTTAGTGAAAAAATTTGAGACTTTAACAGTGTGAAGGTTGAGTCAATAAAATTCTTAATGAATTTATAGATCTTTGTGATTGAGGGTCAAGTTATAGTGACACCTCAGATAAACTCACCGATATCAGTGTAGGAGTGGAGCCGGTCCTTATGGGACATGGGTTGTCTCTAGAGCGTTGATAAATAGAATATGTACACATGGCCATAACATGTAAGCTTTGAGAAATACCACTAAGGTTGTATATTTGTAGTTGAATTTTAGTGTACTATAGACATGTAGTTCAAGACATAGTTCACTACATATGTTGATACATGAAAATTCAAATACAAGTGAAGGTTCAAATCTTTGTATATCTTCATCTTGTGCACAAATCTTAAAATATTCATATTAATTTTATTATTTTGAAATTGGGGGGAATTGTTAGTATATTTTATTAATTTCAAAATTATATTATTTATGTATGAGTTGTTACATCAGTTATATCCTCCAAAAAAAATCTTTTTCTTTTAATATTAATTTATTGATAAAAGAGTTGTTACATTAGTTTCATGCATTGAAACTCTAAAAAAAAGTATCATTTTAATATTATATTATTGATGAATTAGCTGTTATGTGTTTGAAACTTTCAATACTCATTTTAATTGTTGACTGTTATATACGTTTTAAACGAATTCAATTTACCTTTACTATCATTTTATTTTTTGAATTTAAATGTATCTAGATGGTTGGTTTTAATGACCTTTCAACATCATTGTGTTATATATATATATATATATATATATATATATACTTGAAATGGGTGTGTTCGAATGAACAAGATATTGAGAGAAACAAAAACAAAACTTTCGTGGGTTATCTTACGTAGAATTTTGTATTGTTATTGAGTCATTTTTCTCTCTAAGCATTTTTGTGTAGAAATTGTGTTATTCGTACTAAGGGAGTGCTAGCTAGGTACGAGATAAAGAAACATTGTGGCTTGACTGTATCCTGGAGACATAATCGTCATAACTTTGTTGCACCGAGAGGGGACGATTAACGTCTTGAAGAAAGCGACCTCCATACCGCACCTTCAAGCAGAGATGATCCCTGCGATCCCCTAAATTTTTCAACAGGCTGGAGGGTGCATATGGCTTTTTTAGTAAAGCTGCAACTAAATAGATCAGTGGAAAGGTACAAGAGCTACACTCATATGTATGGAATTGATTACCAGGAGTCCTTTGCCCCTGTGGCTAAGATGAACTCTAGACCTATCCTAATATTGGTTGCAGTCAATCGAGGCTTGCCTTTGCTTCAACTTGAGGTCAAGAATGCTTTTTTTATTTTTATTTATTTTTATTTTTTATGGAGATCTAGAAGAAGTGTACATGAGATTACCTCTGGGCTTTTAGTATGCCACTAGTAGAGGGAAAGTGTGTTGCCGCAAGAATGTTATATATGGTCTAAAACAGTCTTTATGAGTGTGGTTTGAGAGATTTTGTAGTTCCATACTCAATAATATGTTTAGTGTCAAGTTGATCACACTCTCTTTGTCAAGCTTCAAAGGAGCAAGTTGATAGCTCTCATTGTGTAAGTGGATGATATCGTAATCCCTGGAAATATTCAGTGTGAGATCCACAATCTAAAAAGCTTTCTAGGAAAGGAGTTTGAGATTAAGGACCTAGGACATCTAAGATACTTTCTTAGCTCTGAAGTTTCCAGTCCAAGAAGGGTATCTTTTAGGCCTTGTTTGGTTGAAAATTAAATAGAAGAAGTGAAGGGAAAAATTAAATGATAGAAAGTAGTGAAATGAATTGAAGTGAAGTAAATTTGTTTTTTCTACCTGCTGTTTGATTGAAAATTAAATAAAAGAATAAGGTAGTTATTGTTTTTTTTTTTATTGAAAGATTTCATTATGCAGAACTAGAAGATGGGAGAAAACATCGGATATGGTTATCCATATACAAAGCCACTGATGCAGCACAGGCTGTAGAACTCCTCTTAAACCTTTTATCAAACACTTGAAGTACCCAATAGGTACCCAGCAGAAAATCCAATGGAGAAAAGTCACTGTTTGACTTCAATTCTCAAGCAAACAAGACATTCCTATGACTAAAAACTTCAAGAACCAATAGGTTCCAGTCTGATTGAATGTATAAGATGATGATTCCTTCAGGTTATCAAATCCAATATTTTACAGTATCCTCTAATGAAGTAAACACATGGGATAGGTTAATAATCCTTGAAGAGTATTGATTTAATCCAAGTGAATGGACTGCTGGATATTTCTGGCAGCACCTGGATTGATTCTTACAAAAAAAAAAAAAAAAACTCAAGGAAATTTATGAAGTTATGCTTGAGCCGAATGGTATGGTTTGCAGGGGTATGTTTCTAAAGCTGAAAAAAATCAAAGGGAATGGGTATATGGGTGGCCGACCGGTGTAGGATGAGGTAGGGATAGATGGATGAAGGTTTTAATGGTAATTAAGGATTATGGAATAGGTTTCAGCAGAGGGAAAGTAAAAAAAAACAGAGGAAATATAAAAGAAGAAGAAGAAGAAGATAGAGAAATATTTTATGAGGAAATCACCAACCTCATGCCCATGGACATCACCATCCTCGGTTTAAACCTTAGGTACCAAAGCTTGAAAAGGGAAGAGCTTCATTCGTTGAAGAAAAAGACCAGTCCATGAGATATATATTTTTTCTTTTATTCGTATTCATTAAAAGTGAAAGAGGTAGAATGGTCTTTTTTACAACCCATGAATGGCCTAGGTTTCCCTTCCCTCATTATGTCAAAATAGAAAGTAAAACAAAAGGAAACTAACCTAATTTGGGTGGTCCCACCCATGTGGTCGACCAGCCTTTATTGGACCAAAACTTTGGACAATTATACCCAAAACAAAAACACTTATTCCCAATATATCCTAAACTCTAATAGACTCTAAAAATTCTCTATAAACTGAATAAAAGGCTATAAAAAGCTCTAAAAACTTTATCAAATGTTCCATTACTTGCCTCCATGTGTGGACCCCACCAAAGCCAAGTGTGGGCCCCACTATGCTTCTATGTCCTCATCAGCCACCCTTCTACTTGACAAAGCCAGTCCATGTGCTTCCCAATTACAGTCACAATGAACATGGGCTATCATCACTGATTATAACCTTGTCCAAAATGCTGGACAACAATTGATATCCTATTTTAAAACCTGCACAACAGAAAGTGGGTTGGATCCACAACCACCTTTGAGAAGTGGAGTTTCTCAGTTGCAAACCCCAGGAGCACCACATCCATTTCAGCTTGGAAAGTCTCTTTTCACTGCATCACCAGCGAAGATGAACCTCTCTATACCCCATTCAATCACGAGCCACAGCCCCTAGACCAGAACCATTTCTAGATGTTGGACACGCTGAATCCTTCCTCCTGTGGCTTCCACATAACAAACTCATTTTGGGCCAAAAAAGGCCTGCTAACAGAGTCACAACACAAACTTCAGCCACCCGGTGCCTATAAACAGAATTCATCTATGCAATGTTGTTTACAAAAGATTCCAAAATCTTTTAAACACAAACACTTGACCATTTCCTAACCAAAATCAATAAGTTTTCTGAAAGAGAAGCAAAGTATCAAGTCAATATTAATGTGGGATAGGCCTAAGAAAAGGCAGTCAATTCCCTGCTGTAGTGGGCTGATGGAATCTGAAACAAGCTTTTTAAAAGAAAAAGGATCACACAAGGGCAATTCTGGAATTACAAGTCAAATCATGAAATGAACAAAATACCTCTGTAAGTGCATTAGAATTCTCTGCAGTTTTACTGGGTACTTTTTATGTCTATGAAGAGTATATGTATGAATTTTCAGCTTTTTCTGAGATGATTGGATATATATAGTTATATATAAATATATATAAAAATGCACAGAATACTTTAATGGAAGAACCCTATAACAGGCCAAGATTTCTATAATGAAAACTGGGTAGGATTGAAGTGGAATTAAGAGGAGTTTAGGGGATTGATTTAGGTTTGGGTTGGTGAAGAAAACCTTAACAAGAAACCACAGAAAATTAAGAGAAGAGTATTATGAAGACCAAAACCCTAATAAAATGGAGTGCAAAATGCCTGGAATTAGGGGGTAGGATTTGAACTGTTTGGTAGCTCTGAAAATTCAGCTTCTACACCCACAGTAATGCAATATATATTTCCAGATCCGGCTTCTACAATCCTTGGATAAATCAGTCTAGTTGATGGACTTTAAGTGATAAAGAACAAGAGGAAGGACTGGTGTTCCATTGGAAGGGGAGAACAAGAGAAGAAGGGAAGAGAGGGGCACAGCCCTTAGTTGAAGGCTCCAAACACACCAAACTTTTATTCAAAATCTTCAATGAATAATACATGTCGTGGACCTCTAATTTATAGACTCAAATTATCAAAGCAGCTTAGAACTTTCTATTTTAGGAATCTTAATAGAACATGGAAACTTCTAACTTTAACATTTCCTAAAAACTATACTACTAAACTTAAGAAAATAGGGGCTGTCGACCAGCTTGGATTGAGGGCCCCACACATGAGATTATGAGGTCCATATAGGGACAAAATAAGTAGCTGATGACTTACCCTAAAGTACCTAATCTACCCTTGGCTGTTAAGCCTTATTGCAAAATTAATCCTCAAGACTAGAATCCAAAAAAAACTATGGTACTCTTGGCCTTATTACAATCATGTCCTTGACACTAGAACCTAAAAATAATTCCTAAAGCTCTATGGCCGACCAGCTCTAGCTCTCTTCTATGTCCATTCTTTGGGCTTGGGCTTCCAAATGGGATACTTAGTATCCAGCCAATGATTGCATCAAATATCCTTCTAGAAAATCAAAATTAGAGAAGTCCATGATACCCAAAAGTCAAAAATGGAGAATAAGCAAGAAAACTTAAAATCAGATTGAGAAAACCACGTCTCTGCCACAGAAATCTCATTACATCTAAGCAAACCAAGCACACAACTGCAATCAAGTATTGTTCGATATTTGATATTTGAAGAAAAGTCTAGGCAAGGGACTTGTATATGTTAAATGGAATGACCTCAGAATTGAAGTCACTACTGATGGTGGTTGTGTAGGGTCTGTGATGGATAGGTGGTCTAATTTTGGGTACTGTACATTTGTTGGTGGTAATCTTGTAACATGGTAAAGCAAAAAGACAACTGGTGGTAGCAAGATCAAACAAAGAAGCTGAATTTTAGTCCATGGCTCGTAGAAAGGTCCCATGAGTTTGTACTACGACAACAAGGCCGCAATTAATATTGCTCATAGCCCTGTCCAACACGATAGAATGGAGCACATTGAGGTTGATAGGCACTTCATTAAAGAGAAGCTTCAATCCGAGCATATATGTATCCGAGCATATATGTATTTCTTTTGTGAAGTCAAAATACCAGCTAGCTGATTTGTTCACTAAAGGCCTAAGTGGCCTTAGCTGCTCTAAGATAGTGGACAAGCCTTGTATGCATGATATCTACATACCAGCTTGAGGGGGAGTGTTGTGTTGAAGGGGTACAACATATACTTACATGTAAGGGTACTATAGTCTTTCATATTGTAGTATGGTGCTAATGTAAATCTGTACTCTCCTTTATGTGTTTTTGTATTTCCCGTATCATATAAGTAAGAAAGGCTGTATGTGAGAGAGTTATAACTCTCCGTACGTATTCTCCCCAATACATACTCCATTAAAACCTAGAAGACTCATCCTACCAGATCCTGCTATTTCGCTGATTCTTAACATTTTCTTGTTGGATTTACTATTGGTTTAAGAGGGCATGGATTGGGAAATCCTCGTGTGGTTCTATTTCTTGATAATTTCTGGTTTGATGCTATAATTCTGGACAGCAATCTGAGTTCTATATGTTTTGAATATACTTGTCTAAATCATTTGAAATTTTCTGAGTTATTGTTTTCCTTCTTATTTTTCTGCCGACCAATTTCTAAGACATTCCAAGTTGTTTATTGCATTATGTTATGCTCTTTTAGCTGTTGTTTTGCCGAGCTAACAGAGAGTCAGAGACAAACCCGAGTTTTGAAGAGTTTATATACTTTACTCATCCATTGTTGTCTGGGTTTGTTCTTCATCTATAAATCTATTGCCACATAAAATTTCAGACCATTCTGACTTTCCTAGACCTGGTTTTAATTCACCCGAAGTAATGTCCAGATTTGTCCAGACGTGAGGTTATAATTTGTTCACTTTGGACTTTCATTTGGGCACATAACCTGCAAGACTTTTAGGCCCTAGGCCATCTTGCATCATTGATGTTTTGCAATTGAGAAGCTGAGAGCTAAGACCAATGGTAAAAGGTCCACCAGAGAGTGATGCTGGAATGAGTTGTAATGGAGCAGGCTTAGTAGGAGAAATGCTTGAACTTTCAATTGTATTATATAGGATGTTTAGTGTAGCAGGATCAACAACAGTAGGAATGGCTTGTAAATTGTGTACATCACTTCTTACATCAAGTAGGGGTGGGCATGGGCCGGGCTCGAGCCAGGCCATGGTAGACCCAGGCCCGACCCTATAATTATAGACCAGCCTCGGGCTCGTAAGTTTTTAATAAATTTAGGCCCGAGCCTTGCCCTAATTAATTGATCAGGCCTCGGGCTGGCCCATGAATTTCAAAAAAATTTAATGTTGAGATATAGGTTTGAACTCTAAACCTATCATGTAATAACTAA
>JAOXJP010173218.1:0-12627 GCA_025762735.1 Platanus orientalis
CCCCCCCCCCCCCCAAAAAAAAAAAAAAAAAATCATAATATGTACTGTCGATGCTTACAATTCTTGTTCAGTCCCTTCTTACATCACTTGAACTGCTGTTATCAAAATCTTTACAGTTCATAGCCCCAAAATACAGAATCTCTGACTTTCCCTCCTATCCTGTAAGCTGGTGCAGCATTGCTATTGAAAACCCAATTTTTTTATGCCATATGGTCCGACAAATTGCTGCAGGAGTCATCTTTTAAGAGTTTTCCTTTGGAGCTCAAAGCTTTAGAGTTCCATCCCCGAAGCAAACTTTTCATATATCTAAGGGTCACCCATGTCATTCCAAAAGCTTTTGAGATAGAAGCCCACGCCTCTACAGTGAAGGAACAATGGATCAAAATATGGGAGATTATTCATCAAGAAAAGTCTGGGAGATTAATTCTCCACTCTTTATACTCATTAGGCATACATTCTGTAAATAGTGACCTCTTTTGCGCAGATTGTTGATCGTGAGGATATTGTTCTGTGCAGTTATTCACATGAAGAACTGGATTTTGGAAGGAATCGACTGGTCCCATATTAGGCTTATCAGCTTCTTTGGGAAATTAAGAATAGTAGAAGGGAAAGCCATACTGTAACATGATTTGGTCAAAAAATCCTGTTAGGATGGCTGTGCCACACTCTTCTTTCTTTGCTGGATTTATCTGTTGATTTCCCAAGATCCTTAAGAGATTTGTTAGAGAATCAACTTCCCAGTCGTTGAAGGGTTCTGCTTAGACAAGGTACCACGTTGTTGTAGATCCTTCTGTTGACAGATAATCCGCTTCATGAGCCTTCCTTTTGCTTTCCAGCCTATAGATGTCTGGAAAATTGAGACACAAAGGCATGGACGAGCACCACCTCAACAACAACAACAACAACAGACAGCCTTATCCCAACTATTTGGGGTCAGCTAATGGACGAGCACCACCTATTTTCCCAAAATTGTGTGAGTGCCTTTGCCACCTCTATCTGGATACCTTGTTTAAAGAAATTCTGGTTCATCATAATCCCTTTCCAAAAACTCCTGCCATGAGAAACAGTGTATACATTACTTTCCCAATATTTATCTTCCCATATTTCTCTTCAAATACCCATCTTCGCATAATCCTTGCTTCCTCCACATGATGCCATAGCCACTTACATAAAAGCGATATGTTGGTATGCTTCATAGTTCTGATACCTATTCCTCCATGCTCTTTTGGTTTACAAACAGAGTCCCAAGCTACAAGGTGCTAACTTAATGATTTGTTTTTCCATCATTTCCATAAAAAAAAATTTCATATTTTTTGATTTGATCTATTATTGACCTAGGAACCATAAATAGAGTGGCTGGGATTTGGTGCACCCCCCTAAAGTGCCCTTAACATGCCCCCTGCACGCAGGGGGGGGGGGACACATCATGTTGAAAAGTGATTTACACTTTTTTTTTGGTGTGTGTGTGTGGGGGGGGTGTAAATCACTTCTGGAAGTGACGTGCCTCCTTTGCATGCGGGGACGCACCTGAAAGTCTGGTTTTGATCTTAGAGGGGGGGTGAATAGGATTTAATCAATTTTTTTTCAAGTACCCCTTAATTACTTTTCAATTAATTAATATTCAATTTGTAACAAGAAAATTAATACACTTGTCTCGTTGAATTAATTTGTGTTAAGATCTAAATGTTATGTAATGACTAATAACTGTGATGTTCTTTTGCAATGTAGATATGGTTATAATGGAAGAACACTTAATGAACTAATGATCATGCCAAGATGGAGAGAGAGATAGAGACAATTTGCAATACATAAGCATTCACACGATACAAAGGTTTATAATGGTTCGGCACTTGGCTTACGTCCACTGTTAAAGCTATTAGATTTTATTTAGATTGAATACAATGACAATTAAGGTAAAATTCTAAATCCTATCCACACTCGGTGTCTCTAGTGAGTGTTAAATCTATTCCTGGTGTCTTCGGCGGGAATGATCTACATCTCCGGTGTCTCCGGCAAAGGTGCTAAGTTTACACTACCGGTGTCTCCGACAATAGTGCTAAGGTCTACTTCTTGTGTCTCCGGCAAGAGTGGTCTAACCTTCGGTATTTTCGGCGGAGGTACTAAGGTCTTATAAATTTAAATTGAGTTAATACAAATTACCTCATAAGGTTGTAGTATTGCATATAATTCACTGAATGGTGGTTGTTCCTTGATGAACTGATATGCTTTACTTTTCCAGCAAGCTCCCAAGCGATACTACATTGCTTCTTGGAGCTTCTTACGGAGGTTTACTTAAATCTTTCTCCATGCTTCCCTCTCTTGATTTTTAAGTATAGAGTGCTTAGAAAGCACTAAAAGGCTCTTAAAATCTTCAACGAAGGTTCATAACTAGAGCCTTGACTGTTTGAAGGATTGAATGCCTTAGGTTTTCTTCTTGTGTGTTGTGTGACTCAATGAAAACCCTAATGTACTTATAGGGGACGAGCTAAGTTGTGCACCCTTGATTTGACATATTCTCTAATGGACAAATAATCCCCATCGTGTATTTTATTTCATTCCATATATTTTTTTTGTGATTCTGCGATGTCGGATTGACTCGGTGTCTCAGAAAAAGTGTCTAGAGATTACCCGGATTAATCCAGTAAGTGCTTGATCCGCTAAGTACGGATTGATCTGATACCCCCTATATCGATCTGATTATCTTGTTTTGCTGTTATTTATCCTTAATCTTGCACCCAAGCTTCTTGGGACTTATGCAAAGGCTATGGCTTGGTCCATAAGGCTACATAAAGATTGGTAAGTCTCTCAAATCTATTTTATCATTGTTTTTATCTTCATATACCTTTTTTGAGTTCAATGAAGCTTTTAGTGTTTAACTCTGAAATTCTTTCATATACCTTTCATGAGTTCGATGAAGCTTTTAGTCTTTAAATCTAGAACTCCTGCAACTTGGGGAATGATCCAACCTTAGCTTCAAGCACTTGGAATTTGTCTTCAATGGGATCCACGGACACTTGATGATTATGACAACTAACATATGCATTATGCTCATGCCACGTCTAATCTACCATTCCATGTATTTTACACAATATGGAATTAACAATTTACATTAGTAGCACCAAATCCTGAGGGCAAATAGAGACATAGAGTATGTTAGTAGGCTAGCCAACATTGCCTTTAATCAAAGTAATTCCCCCACCCCAAAACAGCTCGTCTAACCAAATAATCATCTCTTTATTCTTTCAATGATTGGTTTATATTCTTCTTTCTTTTGTGAGTAGCGCCTAGTCGATGGCCTAAATAATAGAGTCCAGTAGAGTACCAGTTTTGCATCCAAGGCTGGAAGATCATGCAAAGTGGGAGTTTCTCCCACACCAAACATGATCCTTGTGTTAAAATTTACCCTTAGGCCAATCCAACTTTAAAACATCAGAGGAGACATCTAAGCATTATAACCTGTCTTTGGGAATCCTTGCAGAAAATTAGCATATCATTTGCAAATTGAAGGTGGGTGATCGTTACCCTTCTCCCCCATAAGCAAAACCTTTTATTAGACCCATGGTTTAAAAATTCGGATTGGTGACCCAAATCGTTCAGCCTCGATCCCGATCCTAGATTGATCTGGATTGGATGATCAAAGCATGGATCGGATGGTCTAGAACTGATCCCCTCTTTTAAAAGTCTGAAAAATTCTTAAAAAATCCTAAAAAATCGTAGAAAAGTTTATATGAAAAAATCAGGTGAAAAAACATAATTGTGGCATGTTAAGTGCATTATACATGTATAAAGAGTGTTACGAGGCTTGAATAAATTCAAGATTGTTGTTTCTCAATCAAACATCTAATATGATTACATCTAATGCATAAAAACTAAACTATATACAATATCATATAAATAAAGATAAAAAATATAATATACTTGATTCATCAATCTAGTTGATGGGTTGGTGAGGCTTGATCTAGCTATGTTTGGATCCCTTATTCTATAAGGGGGCTTACCTTCCCCATTATCAATGCCATCTTGGTAGGGGTTTGGGGTCACGCCCCCGTTAGAAAATTTCGGTATTAAAAAGTATGAAAAATATGTAATCCTGTGGCGAAATTTGGACCGTTCGTTATTAGAACACAAGTTAAGAGTTTAGTTGAAGCAAATAGAAGGGGTTTCGTTCAAAACCCCTTTTTCGTTTTTTTTTAAGTAACATGTGGATCAGCTAATCCCTTGCCTTGTAAGGATTGGACGATCCAGAGCAATCCAGATGTGGATTTGCCCGATCCTTATAAGGGATCAGATGATCCCCATATGGATTGTGATCCCCACCTCAGATGAGTTAGATCGGGTGACCGATCCGGGATCGGACAAGCTTCTAAAATCATGATCATACCCCCCTATAAAAGAAGCTCTCGTTGAAGACATTTCAAAGCTTCTCTGATTAGAAGGAAGAGGTAGGAGAGAGAGAATCTCCTTGTCCAAGTCCCTTAGTGGTTTTGAAAAAAACTTGTTGGAGTGCCATTAATTAAAATCGAAAATGATGCCATCTCATAACACTTTCTCATCCACTTTCTCCATCTAATTCGATAAGATGATAACTCGTTATAAGCTTTAGTCTAAGAAATTTTGATTTACATTAGTCTTTAAACTTCTCCATATTGATTTTGCATAGAGCACCCAGCTCCCTTCCCCTTTTTCTAGAGTCTATTTATTCATCAACAATAAGAGCATTATCAGGGATCTATTTGTCTTTAATAATCATCCTTGAGCCGTAGATTTTACCATGGGAAGAGTCTCTTTTAATCTTGCAATTAGGAAAATATGATTTTATAATGCATCCCACAAGACTTATTGGCCAAAAGTCCTTTATGCTTTCATCTCCTGCCACGCCAAGGATGATAGTGATAAAAGTGCATTACTTCCTTGATGTAGCACAATATAGATGATACCAAGAATTGATGTATAGTATTGCCAAGTATCTCAAAGAGTCATCAAAATAATAGTGGAAGCAAGAACACAAGTAAAACACCAAGAAGTGATCTTTAAATAGACTCAAGTAATCAAAATTGATTAGAATAAAAGAATAGAACAAAGGAAATGAGGTAGAAGAGATTAGGGAAGAGAAAGGGGAAGAAAAGAGGCCAGAAGGGCCATTTTGGAATTTCTAGACAGACTCGTGAAATTATCAAAATACCCCTGCTCATACGTCAGAAAATTTTGAAAATTTGTAGGATGTTAGATGATTCATAAAGGTATTCTCATACAAAATTTCATCAAACTTTGATAAGTTTTGATATAGAAAATTATAAAACTCAAGACCTACTGTATTTCTATAATGGAGATTCAGTAACTCAGTCCATGATGGTATTGATAGCATCACCTTAGATGTAGACTGAAAAGATGATAAAAGAGATAAGAAGAAGAAAGGAGGAAGTAAGAAGAGAGGACAAGGGATAGAAGAAAATAGTAGAACAAAATGTTGGGATTTTAGAAGAAAGAGAGAGAGAGAGAGAGAGAGAGAGAGAGAGAGAGAGAGAGAGAGAGAAGGGGAGTATCACAACTCAATCTTTAGAGAGAGAGGATAACAAGGCCAAGCCCACAACACACGTGTCAAAATTCAATTCATTATTCACTATTTTAATTCATGTCTAGGGGGGGCTTTAAATAGGCATACATTGCAAAGAAAATAGAGGCTTTCCTAATTTAGCATCTTCTAAATTCCTAAACATTTTTTTTGGATAAACGAAAAAAAAAAAAACTTAAACTACCTAAAACTTGGGACAAGTGCTTTCTAAACTAAACTACCAAAAACTTGACTTTCTAAAAACAATTAAGAAACTTTTAATAAGGACTTTTTCATTTAAAAAAGACTTCTAAATAACATACTTTCCTAAACTTTAGACTACTAAAACTTAAGACTTTCTAAAACACAGCCTTCTAAAAACTCTATTCCCATCACTTTATTTAAACCCCTTTAGTAATATGGTTATAACTATCCCAAGTCACCTCGGAGTTGCACAAGCTTGGTCTTGTTAGAAAGGTAACTGAATAACCTCTCTAATGACACCAAAATCAAGCCGAAAAGGCAAGTTTTGACCTTTGGACTAAAAATCAGTTTCAGGATTAGCCTAAATTCTAAACTAACTTTGGCTTTCAAGCCTTATTACAAAAACAATCCAATAACTAAAAACCCAAATTAATTCATGGCACTATTGGCCTTATTACAAGATTATCCCAGCTATTAAAAGACATTAAATAACCCACATAAAATACAAGACTTGAATCTTGCTCTCTTGTGTGGAGGAACATACAAGAGCCTCTTTTCGTTGTCTGCATCATTCCTTTATCTAGGAACCAAGAGTTATAAAAGTCAGCGAATGCTGCCATTATATATATTTTGATCACATCCCAACAGGTTTTGTAGAATGCCATGGTGAATTTATCCAGCCCCACTGCCCCAGGGCTTTGTCTCCATCAGACTCCTAGACGGCCTTTCTGATTTCATCCTCCCTTATAGGTCTTTCCAGCCAATCTCTCTCTCTCTCTCTCTCTCTCTCTCTCTCTCTCTGGGATTTAACAATCAATCTCCTTGTTCCTCCGATCCTCCGAGATTTCTCTTGAAATTGATCCATCTAGACAAGGTCTAAAGTAACACTCCAGTGTTTGTGTGCAGTTCTTGATAGAAGCTGACCACATGGGACTGGATTTTGTTTGAGTCTTAAAAGTTCAACCACTTCTTCATCAACTGTTAATTTGGAGATGCTGTTGAGGTTACTTCTGTAGTTAGCTGTACAATGAAAGAACTTCATATTGCTGTCCCTCTTTTTCAGCCATTGGATATTAGGTTTCTATTTCCGTTTGATTTCCTTTGTCGGCACAACCCTTTTATATTCTGCTTTTAGATCAGCTTTCTTACCAGCCTCTTCTTCGGTTAGGATCATGTCTTCTTCTTTGGTGTCCCAATTAGCGATGGTTTGTAAGATAACTGGTTTTTTCTTTTTTTCAATTTCACCGAACTCCTTGATATTCCACTCTTTTAATTTCTCCTTGAGGAGTTTCAGCTTTGGGTGGAAAACTTGGCCTGGTCTTCCTTCCCTCCTACAAGAGGTCCACCACCTCTCCACCATATCCACAGTCAGGATGATGAAGCATATATTTTCAGAGGGCTGTGTGTAACAGTAGCTTTTGTTGCTTCTCCATGTTGTATTAGTATGCTGTAGTTTTTTTCTCTCAATAAAACTGTTGTTAATTATCAAAATAAAGCAAATATTTTCAAACTTAAAAGGTTTCAGGCCCGTTTACTGCCTTCTAACATGTAACAAATTTGGAATGAGGTCTGATGGTCTAGGCAGTGTGATGAGGACATGGAAACCTAGGTGGGACCCACACATGGGTCAATTTGTGAAGAATTTGGAAGTCTAAGGTTTACATCAAAATGGGGAGTTTTGCTTTGATTCGGAGCAAAACTGGAGCTCTTTTGAGCCACTTTCTATTTTTGGAGGCATGTGGGAGCCACTTTCCCATGATTGTGGGACCACATGTGGACACCTTTCAATACAAGACATGCGGCTTTACTTTATTTTAGTTTATAGAGCTTGGCTTTCTGTTTTAGGAGTTTATTTTTATATATATATTTTTGAGTTGTTGGTTCATAGGGGTATAATTGTAATTTCTGAATTTTGTGGGTTTATATGCAAAATCAGAAAATTAAAGGGATAAGAAGGAGTTTTTTTTTTTAATTCTTTTCTATTTTATTTGGACTAGTTTCCAATTTAGTTATAATGTAATTAGGTCTTTTTTTATTATATATATGAAGAAGAGAAAGGTGGTGGGACACCCAGAATTTTGAAAAGAAAAAAACGTGAAAGCTTTGCTTTCCTCTCTCTCACAGCCGGCTGCTTCTCTTGGAGTTTGCTTGGGAATCTCCTTGGTCTACCTACAAGGAGCAAGAGTTGGTGATTTCCCCAGGTATCTATCTAAATTTATCTTCTTTTTCATCATCTTCCACTTCTTTGCTATTTTTTCTGGTTTCTCCATCAAGAACTTGCAGCCCACTGCTTTCCAAAACTTCTATTACCTCAAACTCCATTCCCACAGTCCCCTACACCCATCCACATCCTTTAATCAACCACACCTCTTTACCACATCCCTACATCAATCGGTGGTCATACCTTACCCATACAAAACCCAGAAAAATCTGAAAAAAAAACAAAAATAAATAAAAAAACCAAAGAAATCCCATAAACCCATACTCTTGCTTCCAGAGTCTTCCTTAGACTACCAGCCACCCTAGGTTACCCATTTACATCATCCTTTGTATAAAACCTCATCCCTATCAGCCCAACACCTGCTTCCCCTTCAAGCTTTTACCAAAAGATCAAACCTGTTCTTGAAAATCCTAAAATCTGCCCAGACTTTTAATTTTCCAGCACCTAAATTTCTTGATTTAGGTGATTTTACGCAGGTTCTGTACCCATATATCATGCAACTGGCCTAGATGAACCTTCCATAGAGTTTTGAAGTTTCAAACTCAAAACCCATGCCAAAATTCTGTACGGCAGGCTGGGTTATCTCTTGCCTTTTTAAAAATTCTTAAAGAGGCCCTCTTTCTTATATCAATTTATACATGACTACATGAGGGCTTAGTTATAAATTTTTAAGATTTGGAACAAATTTACTTGTTTAAATTTGAAAGAAGCTCTTGTTTTAAGCACCTAATTTTCTGTCAAGTCTTCGGACCTTCGAAGTGTTTGATTAATTGTCTGAGAGAGGTTCTTGCACTTGTACTGCATCACAGGGCTTCCACCATCATTGGCTGGAAATAAATGATCTTACCAGTCCGAAGACAGAAAAAATCTGTCCAGTTTACTCAATACTCAGTGTCCTGGAAATTGGACCAAGTATAAAGCTGGCCCTGATTGTTGGAACATCTCTCAGACCATTGCAATTGATGAAATCTGAAAACAGCCTTGGCTCCCTTTTTTTTTGTTTTTTTGTTATAGCTTCTGCTTCACTTCTCTTCTCTATCATTTAAACCTCATTAAAGTCCCCTCCAATGCACCAAGCACCCTCCCAGTGATCCTAAATTATCTCAAGCTCTTCTAGGAATTCACTGAACTGAGCTGTATCTGAAGGCCCATAGACCCCTGTGATGAGTTTTTATCAAAAAAGAGACAAGTGGGGATCCGAGAGAAGTCATTGCACGATGAAAGATGAAAATGAATATCAGTACAGAGTACCCAGTAAACTATTGTATTATTATGATATACTGTAATGAAGTATGGGGCTTCTAGATGAATATTAACTCAATAGCTTAAAGTGGTCACATTTTCATTAAATTGATTAAAATATTTCCCTGCCTCTCTCTCTCTCTCTCTTATGTTCATTATATCTGAGGTTACATGTCCTTGATATTGGTGCAGGATTAAATACTATGTAATAATATTGAAAGTTTTCAAGTCTTGAAACATTTTAGGCTATAAAATTTTCCAAGTTTCTCACATCTTGTCTTTTTTGAATACTATGTAATATTCATCAATATATATATATATATATATGTTGAAGTTTTATTAAAGATATAAGGGGTGTTCCCATGTACAAAATCGCCACCGTGCAAAGAAAAACAAAACGGAATCTTTATATTGGTTTTACTGTAAACACAGTCATTGCTTTGGTCTTTATACTTTTTTTTATTTGACATGTTATAAATGTGTCTACTATTCTGTGAACAGAGAGTTTCTGCCTAGAATGCATTGTTGTTGTCCACATACATGCATTCCTTGATTTCATTTTCTTGACAATACCTTTTGAGGTATCTGCATATGTTGCAAACTTATTGCTGTGGTCTCAATTTTTGTGCAGATCATACTCAGTTTCTATTTTTGTACTTGTTCTGAATTTTATTGATCCATACATTGGACCTTCTAAGCCCAGATTGATCACCCTCCTTTCTTTTTTCCCTTCTACTAATTCAAATGTATTTTTGGTCTTGTTTGGATCTATATTTTTATCTGTTTATTATTTCTTCATCTAGGCTTACATCTATTTTCTGATGTTGAAGGAAATTAATGCAATATTAGGGGAAAAACTATCAGCGGAAGATGAAGAAGAGATTTTGGCTGAATTTGAGAATTTGGAAACTGAGGTATGTGTGCGAACTACTAAAATAACTGGTTTCAAATGTTTTCATGTTTTATTGACAGTGAATATCCTCCTTTGTTACCAGTGCCTGATGTGATGGTTTTATCTTGTCAATACAACTATCTCTTTGATGCTTCCAGGATTGTTGAAATGCCTAGGCATGCCTGGTAGCTATGCCAGCCTTGTATTTTGGGGAATTGAATATTTGTTATATAAAATGAAAATATTATATACTAAATCAAGCTTAATAACTTAATTTTAGAGTACTATAAGGGGAAAAAACAAATAAACATCACTAAACATGGCCATTGAATTAAAACACAAATGATAGCAATACTAGTAGATAACAGTAGTACTCTCCTACATTTCCCAAATACCCTACTATTATTATTTTACATTGATCATGATACAGTAGGGTTCAACAAAAGTTCAAAAATATGGACATAAAAAGGCCATTACCCAGTGCTGGTCCCATAACTATGGGGGTGCTGGGAGGGGTGGACCGGAGACAGACCTAACCTTGGATTTTTTGCACAAAGTGGCTTCTCATGAGACTCGAACCCACGTTTTCATGCTGACATAATAAAAAATAATAATTTGTGGTTGTCTCTATGGGGAATGTTTCACTGATTGCTCTAGTAGATCAGATCAATCTATGGATGGCATAGGATATAGGAAAAGCCTTGGAGAGGCCTTTTAATCATAGAAAAACCTAAAGTCTTAAAAACCTTTTACTACATTTTATAAAATGTCAGTTACTGTTAAATGTCCCAGGGATGCGGCTGACCGAAATTCTGGCCTGGCCATGCGCCTGGGCTTTTAGGTGACTGCGTTAGTAACTTGGTGAGTTCCTAGATTAGCCTTGTTTATGCTGTCTACTGCCTACCCTAAAACTTTTCCTGCTCGTTTAGGCTCCTAGGCGACCGCCTCTAACAATAGTGTGCTTCTATTGTTTTGTGAAAATAATCCAATACATTGTACTTAGGCTTTGTGCTGAAAACAATTGTCAATCCTTGCATTGTATCACAGTAGAAGTGTCATGCTTGCATCTTTAAAGCCTCCTTCGGGCAAAGTTACCTTCTGATTTCTGTACTTTAGAAGAGGGTGCTAATGGATTTACCAGTCAGTCTCAACACTTTCCATTCAGTTCAATATCTTAACTAATTAGATTGAAAGCTTCATTCTGGCAATGGTCTAGAACATTTAACGGTCTGTTTCAGATTTGCAGCTGTTAGAATGTGATACTCCATTTTTTTAGCACTTACGTTTTTTTCCCCTTCTTTTTCTCAAAATTTCATGGGTTTGTTATTTATAATGTTTGTCTTTGAAAACTTGGTAATATTATTGGGTTAAAAGCAATCAATTCTTAGGCATTTTAGATAATAGAATTGTTTCTTCCTTCCTTGTTCTTGCCATTGTTATATCCATCTCCAGTATCACATCCAGATGGTTTGGTTGAGCAAGTTACAGAGCTACTTGGCTTAATAATACTTAGGGAAGGGAACCAGATCATGTGGTGTTAGTAGGGGTATTAATGGGCTGTGCTGGCTTGATGAGCTCATATGGGCCAGGGTAATCTGCACTTATGGGTCCATCTGGCTGGGCTTGTGCTTAATTTTGGGGGCCGTTAAATAAACAGATGAGCACACACACACACACAAACAAAAACTTAGGCCTGGTTGTGGCCAAAATTGATGGGCCCTAGCCTGGCTTAGGATTAGGCAGGACTCAGCCCCGCCTGAACTTGGCCTGTTAACACCCCTAGGTATTAGATCGAGTGCATGATTATGCAAAGATGTGATGCAGGACAAAGGAGAAGATCCCAAAAATTGATGTAGAATAATTTTCCAAAGCCGCAAATAACTTAAATTAAGGATGCAGAAGGAAAGAAATCAAAAATAAAAGTTAGAAACAAACAAGTAACCACAAAATTTTAAAATCAGAAAATAAAATCATAAAAAGAAGATAAGGAGGATTTAGAACAGAAAAAGAGGAGAAAATAGCCCAAAAGGGTATTTTTGTAACTTTGGATAGGAAATTCGAAAATTACCAAATGCCCCTCTGATGTGTCAGAAAATTCTGAAAATTTTATGGTCGTTTCTGACGTGTGACAAGGTTCTACAGTTAAAATTTCATGAAATTCTAATAAGATTTGATGGGTCAAATCAAAGAATTTCATAAAATAATGAGTGTTTTAATGGAGGTTTCAAGAGAAAGAAGAAGAAGAAAAAAGAAGAATATGACAAAACAATAAGAAGAGAGTAGCATAGAAAGAAAGATAAAGTTAGGAAGAAATTAAAAGAAAAAGAAAAAGAATGGAGATTTACCTTGAAGAAGAAGGGAGCCTGTGGCTACACCTATGGAAGAAGAAAAAAGAGGGGAGCCATGAGTGGCATCAACCTTTGGAGAATGAGAGCATGGTTACAGCCACACCTTGGGAACACCCAAATCTTTAAAACCTTGTTTATTCTTCACTACTAAATTATGGGGGAGATGTTA
>JAOXJP010173229.1:0-12627 GCA_025762735.1 Platanus orientalis
CCTGAAAATTTCGTGAGACAAGAGATGAGTCATTTCTCTCTTATAGCACACGAACCAGTTCTCCTTCACTTCATCAGTTGGGCAGGACGATTGATAGATAGATAGTTCATGATGTTGCTAGAGAGAAAAATTGGGGGTTTGCTGTTAGAGAGAGAAATAGAGAAATAGAGGGAAATTTGGGCTTGTAAGTAGAGAGAATCAGTCGCTGGAGAGGGGGTAGAGGAAGAGAAGAAGATGAGGACGTTCCTCTGTTCTTCATCTAGTGTTTTAGGAATAGGACCGAGATCTCCACCCCTCATGCGATTTCCTTTCAAGACGAGCTCCCCTCCCCTTTCCCTTATTGAACGAGCCCCCCTCCCCCTCCTTGAGAAAATCCAATTGTGCTCCTTTTATAGATGATAAAACCCTTAGATTTAAACAAAGGGTGGCCTTCAATACTTGTTGATCGGTCAAATGAATCCGCTAGGGGAGATGCCAAGTCGCCATCGACTAAGCTGGGGATAGGTGGAAGCAAGGGCTCTGCCCTAGAAAGAAGATGAGGGCGATGGGTCAGAGAGAGCGATTACGAGGGTGGGGATTTGATCTGCTACGCAAGAGGGTTGCAGGGGCTTTGGCAAAGAAAGGGGGCTCAGGAGAGCATGGGTCTTTGCTTATGAATCGTCTCTAGCCTCCATCGCAGAAGAAATCAACAGGCCCTCGTTTTCATTTTTCTTCTGGGGTTTTCAAGAAAAGGGAAAAGGGAAGAGCTGACTAAGTTGGTTCATGGGAGAGAAGGAGGGTTGGCTGGTTCGCTGGTTTGGGTAAGGCCGGTTCAGGTTTTGGGCTAGTTTAGGTTTGGATAGGGTCAAGTTTTAGTAGGGTTGGCTCAAGTTTTTTTTTTTTTTTTTGGGTTGATAAACATTAAAAAAATAAAAATAAAATAAAATAAAATAAAATAACTATAAAAATAAAATAAAGAAAAAAAATAACAAATAACTTGTTAAAATATTTTTCAAAATAGAAAATTAAGTGTGGAGTATATATATGTATTTTTTTAAAAGATAATTAATAATATTTTTCTGAAAAATAAAATGCTATATATTTTTTATAAGAGAAAAATAATAAATATGTTGACTGGACCAAATGATAGGGGTTAGCTTGATTGGTTCTTGGTGGATTGCAAGAAATGGGTGAAGACTGCTCTGTCCGTCTGCTAACCCAAAGAGAAGCGCTAGAACTGGGAGTCATGCTAAAATTAGGTGCTTACACTCGTGTTAACCTTTACTTGGATATGGAGTTGTAATTATTGTAGATTTAGCATGGATATAGTTATGGTTTATTTCCACTGCACTTAGTATTGGATCATTATTATTATCTATTTCACTGCACTTGACATGGTAAAAAGGAAAATGAATGAGTAATACATTGCTTTAGATGAATGTGAATGGTTTATGCACATTATTAGTATTATTTTGCTGTGATAAGTGTTTGGTTAAATGAACTTAAATGGTTAAAAAGAAAATGTATCAAATTTATATGAAAAGTGACAAGAGAACAAGTGTTGCACTCTAAAAACAGGATCTCCCCACTATGAGATACGGATTTAGGGTGCATCATCCGATGTCACGGATCCAGATTCTGACTCGAATCACAGCTTATAAATCCGGGTTGTGACAATGTTGGAAAGTGTAAGGTAGGTATAAGTAAGTGCAAAAAAGTGTAATTAACTTTAAAGGTTCCATTATTGGAAAGTGAAACTATGTTAAGAAAGAAATGAAAAGTTCATAAGAAAGAAATACTTTTAAGAAAAAGAAAGATAAACATATAAGCTTCAAAAGTAAAGTTTATAAGATACGTAAAGAATGAAAATGTTAAGACAATAAATGAAAATATCTAAGTCTCACGAGTAAATGAAAGTTCATAAATTATGTAAAGAAAGTAAGTGACATGAAAGAATGTAAAAGTATATAAGCTACTAATGAAAACACAAGTCTTTAAGATAAGTAAGAATGTGTGACATCAAGAAAAGCATTTAAAGCACATAATCTTTAAAGAAAGAAACTCCCAGATTATGTAGGAAAAATGGAAAGTGTATGATGGCTCTTTCATTGGGGACAAAATTTAATGGAAATGTATGATGCCCCTCCCATTTAATTCAATGGTGAAATAATCAATTATAAGTAACGAATGGGTATTGAAAAGGGATAAAGGAACCTTAAAATGAGCCTTAAAAAAATGATAAATGAATGATAAAGGAAGGACAATGAAGGCTAATAGGTGATTAGTGGAATGTGATATGTTGATGACTAGTGAATGAACCCAATGAATGAAATGATAAGGAATATAATAAGTAAGAGAAAATGAACGATGTTGAACAAGTAGTATGGTATGTAAGTGTTTATGAAAGTAATAATGTGACTAAAAAAGCACAAAGGTAATGTTAGACTTGTTGAATATAGAAGTCGAATTTCGTATGTCACATTATACGAATATATTGTTATAATTGTTAACTATTTAAGAATGTAACATGTCTACCTTAAGATGATCTGTATATGTATATTCATGGTTGGAAGGTATAGACCATGTAAGAGAATAATAGAAAACGCTTATTCAGAACTACACTAAGCATCTTTCCATTGATTTGATTTGGAAATATTCATCATGAGCTATTTTACATAACTTGCTATACAAATAATAATAAATGTTTTGAATGAGTTTAATCATGCATATTGTCATGTATAGATCTCATATGATGACCATGATGATAAGTTGTATAAACCTTGTGATGTATATTAGTTAATGAATGTATACTTGTACATGTCTGCATGTTGAAATCTGTATAGACTCTATATGAAAGTATGCTAAGTATTTTATATTGAAAATTTTGTACTTTACCCGTCCAATTCTGTTGTAGGTTGTGTATACCTACTTACAAGTTGTGGAACTCACCCTTCCGTACCATTTTTCAAGTGAGGTTTAGTACAGGTACAAGTACATCATTTAGAGCACTTAGAGTTTTGAGTGAGAGGCATACGAGCGGATACTGTTCCTAGCCTTTATTTCAGCATTATTATAGTCTTTACATTTCATAGTGGACTTTGTTTATTCATGTTGTAATAACCTTTGGATTTAAGAGTTTGTGTTTTGTAATACGTTTAAGTAGGACATAGTTGGATTATGTCTATTTGATGTTGGAGAGGTTGATAGAGATTTTATGTTTTATAATTGATGAATGAGTTTTATTCCATTGCACATGTGATGTTAATGATAGATTCTTATTCTGTTGCGTATGTTATGTTTAAGGTTTTAAGATTAAGTTTCTGAGAAACCTATAGGATAAGGTAAATGCCAAAATTTATAGTGATTTACGTATGGTCCCGATAGTAATGTATAAAGTTCATGCCTAAATAAGGTTATGAATTTGTGGTCATTATATCCCCATTGATAGTGGGTGATGACAAGACGAATGCCAAGAAGTTCAAGATGGGACTTAGGCCTACCATTTGCATGAGAATGATGACAACATAATTGAGGACCTTTATCGAGGTCATGGAAATGGCAAGGCTTATTGAGAGGGACTGTGATGAACTTGTCAAGAGCTGTAATAAGGGCTTGAAGCCTCCTTAGCTCAGAGATCCAAGAAGATCAAAGAATACCAATAGAACAGTCATGATGAAGATGTCAAGGCAAACTGAGACCAGAGCACCATGTCCAAACTGTATTCGTATCCATGGTGGTGTGTGCTACAGAGACACCAACGCTTGCTACAAGTGCAGTTTAGTTGGCCAGGTGGTGTGGGATTGCCCAACATGGAAGAAGTTTAGGCCGTTAAGCCTGATAAGGCAAATCATAAGACCAAAGTACCAGGGCTTATGTACACCATTACTGAGTAGGATGCCTAGGCATCTAAGTCTGTGGTTATAGATATACTTTCTTTTTTTTGTCACAATGCATGGATCTTGATTGACCCTTGATCCACCCACTCTTTTATTGCTTGCAACTACATAAGGGATATCAATTCGTTTCCTGAGCTACTAGATTTTGTATTAACCGTCTCCATACCATTAGGGAAAACCATGTTAACAGAGTCTATATATAAATCTTGTGTATTTAGGATTTGGGATATAGAGTTGTCTGTGGATCTGATTCTGCTTGACATAGAGGATATAGATCTTGTGTATTCATGTTTTGCCAGAGACCCTACATTAGTTATATGTTTTGTATTTATCAAGAACCCTCATTCATTAATTCACATTTAGTTTTGGTATTTGACGAAGGCCCTCATGGGTTAGCATATGATATATAGTATATAACATATGACACAAGTTTATAGGATATGGCATATGGCATATCGCATGTAACATATGCATGGTTCAATTTTGGTTCATTTTGGATACTCATATGGTTATTTATAACATGAGCATTTTAGAATCATAGTAAGGATATATGTATAGCATATTTGATGTACACGCATACACGCTTTGATTTCTTACTTTATCTTGTTTCATCTTATGTGTTGTTGGTTTTACTTTGGCCTCCTTTGTGTTGTATAAACTGAGTACCCTTTCATTGAGCCCGTCAAGTTTACCCTAATTGACACCACCTTACAAATGGAGAGTAGAAAGACAGGTACCTTCTAAGCCACTTGGGATATGAATGAGAGATGTTGGATTGGGCACTCAGGCCCGATGATCTATTGTTTTGTTTATATTTTAGTTGGACTTTAGATTGAGATGTTTACATTATATTTCATTTGGAATTTGTAATATTGTCTTGTGTTAGCCTTTACTTGGATATGGAGTTGTAATTATTGTGGATTTAGTATGGATATGGTTATATTTAATTTCCATTGCACTTAGTGTTGGATCATTGATAGTATCTATTATGCTACATTTGATAGATAAGAAGTCAAATGAATGAGTAATCTGTTGTTTTAGATGAATGTGAATGGTTTGTACGCATTATTAGTATTATTCCACTGCGATATTTGTATGTTTAAATGGACCTAAAAAGAAAATGTATCAAATTTATATGGAAAATGACAAGAGAACAAGTGTCACACTCTAAAAACTGGATCTCTCCACTATGAAACACTAGTTCGGTGTGTGTCATCCAGTGTCACGGATCCGGATTCAAGCTCTAATCATGGCCTATAAATCCAGGTCTTAATTAAATCATAGCATTTTGGTTCAACCTCATCTGTCAACAATAAATAGTACTGGTTTTCTTAAAGACCTTTTTAATTCTGGAGTGGGTGTTTGAGGGTCCATCTACTGGTTTTCTTTTAGCATCTCATTTCCTTGAACTTCTTGTTCTTCACCCTCATAAACATCCTCATGTTCCACAAACCCCTTCTTGCTTTGATTATTTTCTACCTTATCATTATACATCAACTTTCCATTAAATATTGCATCTCCATTTTTATTGACTTTCCAGTTTTTATTATCCTAAATCCGATATCTAAACTCATCAGAACCATATCCATTGAAAGTGTAGTTCTTTGACTTCACATCTAATTTGTTTCTCTTATTAGCATCAATGTGAATATAAGAAATAAAACAAAACACTTTGATATGGAAAAGGCTTACCTCTTTTCCCATCTAAGCTTTTTTAGGCAATCTGCCATTTAATGGTACTGAAGGTTCTTTATTTATCAAGTATTCAATTGTGCTAATCGCATCTGCCCAAAACTGTTTGGGCAATCTTGCATGAAACCTCATCCTTTTGGCTCTCTCTATAATCATTTTATTCATCCTCTCAACTGCACCATTTTGCTACAATGTGTGGGATACTTCCTCCTCCCTTTTGATCTCATTTAAAGAACAGAATTTTTTAAACTCTTTGCTACAATATTTCCCTCAATTGTCAGACCTTAAACACTTAAGTCTTAATCTTGTTTCATTCTCAACTAAGGTTCTTCACCTCTTATACACGTCAGACTTATACTTCAGGAAATAAACCCATAATTTTTTAGTCGCATCATCAGTAGAAGTAACAAAATAGTAAAAACCACCAAATGAACATAGTAGAGTTGATCCCCATATATCAATATGGACCAGTTCTAACTTTTGAAGCTTTGGCATCCTTCCTACTTTAGAAAATCTGACATTCTTTTGTTTTCCCAAAATACAGTTTTCATAAAATTCTAAATCAATTACCTTTAAACTTGAAAGCTTACCTTTGTTGTGTAGAATCTTCATTCATTTTTGCACTTATGTGCCTAACTTTGTAGTGTCATGCGTTTGAGTTGACACTTATTTCAGCTACATCAATGAAGTCTTTCTTTTTGTTTTTAAAAAAGTGTAACTTTCCTTTTTTTTCTTAAGCTATCATCAAGGCACATTTGGTTACTTTCTACAAGTCTCCTGTGAAAGTAGTTGTGTATTCCGAACTTGCGAATAGACCAACATAAATTAAATTCCTCTTCAATCTTGGTATGTGTTTCACACCATTCAACAACCATATACCTCCATTAGGTAAGTTCAACCGAACATCCCTTTTGCCAATTATATTGCAAGCCTTGTTGTCACCAAGGTAGACCTTCACATAGTCTCCTTGTACATAATTTTTGAGACATTCTTTATTTGCAGTGGTATGAAAGGATGCACCAAAGTCTAACACCCAAGACTCCAAATTTTCATTTAATGCAAGAATCAAAACATCTTTAGTAACATTATCTGTAATAATTATGAAAGCTTCATTCTTCTTGTTTCTACCTTGCTTCTTCTTCTACTTCTATATCCAATAATCCTTCTTAAAGTGTCATTTCTTCCCACTATTTCAGTATTCTATATGTGGCTTTACTGACTTAGATTTTGACCTCCCATGATCTTATCCTCTTTCAACAATTCTACCTCTTCCTTCAACATTTAGTGCGCTCCCACTTGATGATGCTTCTATTGTTAACTTTCTACGGACTTCTTCACTGAGTAGTATACTCAGCACATCATCAAACTTCCGAGTGTCTGAACCTGAGAAATTTCTCAACACCATAACAAGGTCATCCCAACTCTCTGGTAAAGAGGATATAATCAACAAGGCTCTAACTTCATCATCGAATATGATGCTTATCGAGGTCAACTAACTTGTGATTGTGTTGAACTTGTTAAATGTTTTGTAACGGTTCCTCCCTCAGTCATTTTCATGTGAAACAACCTCTTTATTAAAAATACATTATTTGATGTGGATGGCTTCTCATACATCTAGATAAGGGATGTCATGAGACCTTCAGTGGTTTTTTCTTTGGAAATATTGAAAGCAACCAATGACGATAAAGAGAGTCTAATTGTACCTAGGGCCTTCCTATCAAACACCTCCCAATTTGCTTCTGACATCACCTCATGCTTCTTTGCTTTCTCTCCACGAGGTTGATAAAGATTTTTCTAGTACAACAAATCCTCTCTCTGCATCTTCCATAGTGTAAAGTTTGTACCATTGAGCTTCTTTATCCCAAACTTTATGGATTCATCCGCTTGTGCTACCATTGCTCCCACCCAAAATGAAATCTCTAACTTCCTTGACTTATTGAAACTGGCTTTTCAAAATCTCAGCTTTAATACCAATTGTTGGGGGTTTTAGCTAAAAACCTACCAATCAAACCAAACAAGAAACAAGAAGAAGCAATAATAATCAAAGTAAAACAATTACATCACAAGAACACATGATTTACGTGGAAAACCCTAAGTTGGGGAAAAACCATGAAGTTGTAGAGAAAGTTTCACTATTTAGGAAAAATTACAAGAGTTCTCTCACAAACCACACTTCTTCATCAATTTTTCTCTTATACAATAACCCTAGATAACAATAGAGACCTTATATAGATCATACAAGTTGATCCCACCATGAAACCTAGGTTTCCTAGTGCTCCACGCAAGTTTCCAATTTCTTCTTGTTGCCATCGAATCAATCTGCCGACTAGTCGGATCAATTTGACCCTTCTTTGGTACCGATCTGTCTACAAGCCTGGTTTTCCCGAAAGGGTCTAGATTGATATGCTAGTATGTCGGAGCAATCCGACGCTGCTGGAACTCATTCCTTCGGTTCCTTTCGCCACCACCTTCCATCAAACTCCACTCCAACAACAAGAGCATAACACAACAAGTTATGGTAATCAAGCTTCGATTGAAGGATTTTAATAACCAAATATTGAGAAAATGAGATTTATTTCTTTGATATCCTCTAGTTGTCTCCTCCACACATTGACACATTGGAGAAAATTTCTTTTTAGTTTCAATGCTTAGCTATTAATCAATTAAGAGAACAAAGATTTCTTTATCCTATCTAAAATCAACTTAAAGATAGGAAGGAAGGAGGATAATAAGGGGATTGGAGAAAACATAGGAGAGAAACAGTGATGTAAAACTAAAAAGGGATTCTGATATCTTTTCCTCAACAGTTAAAGTAGGTTTAAAGTTGTTTGAGAAGGTTAGGGTTGAAAAAATAAGATTATATGTAGGATTATCAGGTCATGATAAATGGTGGGTTGCTCATTTAGGTGTGGGACTGATTCAATGTTTGGAATGCATGTACGGTTTCTAAATTTGCAAAGTGCTAAAGGGTGTAAGGAAAATCATTAACAAAACATAGTTAAGAGTGCTATGAAATCGTTGCTTACCTGCAACTCTTTTGGTTTATGATAAATCATTTTCTTTCTTCTCCTTGTTTAACTATGATGGTGATGATTTCTCTTGGATTTTTCTCTAGAGAAAGTCTGATGATTGCTGAGGATGATGATTACTTGAGACCAACGATTGCTTGAGGATGAGCCACGATTTTTAGAAGAATGAACAAGATGATAACAAGAGAGAGTTTTATGTTTTATTTGTAGAAATACAAAAATGACCTTACTCCTTAACATGTGATATTTAAGAACTTAGTGTGCGTGTTTCAGGTTTGATCGCAATCAACGAGTTTATGGATCAAGCTTTCAAACACAATCTTAAAACAAGCTAAAAGCCGAACTTGATCCAAAAATTTCAACACAAATCAAATACTAAATGAGTTAATTTTCATCCTGTATCACAATCTAATAGTAGATCACAATTTGTGATTGCATGCAAAAGACAACCTTCATTTTCTTCTATTTATATTTTTTTTGCAGTAACTCGTAGATTACAAACTCCATAAATGCTTAGATGGGTTGCCCAAAAATATCACATGCCTCTTCTCTCTTCAGTATCTTATTCCCCAATCCACAGGATCGGCTCTTGCACAAGCGTTGGTATTGATACTCTTAATTGGGGAGTCACCAACCAACTGGTAGCAACCCCTCCACCTCCATCTCTACCTACATTTTTTTCCCTCCGTTCCAACTCCATCAAGGATGTCCTCTCCACTAAAAGAAAGTTTGAGGAGAGGTTCTTGTGTTGCAGAATCCCCAACATGTAATTACCTACACATTTTTCTAAAGTTTAAAATCTAAGAAAGATGAATTATCACCAAAATAAACCCATTCCTACACAAACAAAAAAGAAGTTACAAAATCCATACATAAACCACTTTCCTAACTGAACACCACCATACCACCAGAATCATTAGTGTGTATGTTCTTCCTATATTGCAATTCATATTAATCATTGCTTACCCTAAATTTTGAATTTGGCCATTACTTAGAGGACACGTGGCCAAGGGCTCTTCAAAAAATGAGGAATGGAGTGGCACAGGAAGATAAAAAGAAGCAGATTCTATAAATGATTGATGCATGAAAGGTAATTGACAAAACTGACAAAGAAGAAAACATATCATAATGGATTATGTGCGATGGTGTCTATCGAGGGTCTCGATACGACATGTTTGTCTTAGATCGTTGAGTAACTGAATCAAAGGCTATACAAATGGTAGAAATGACGAAGAAAAAACAACAGTCATAACCCAACAGTCTTTTCATTTATCTAGGAGTCGGCGTAGAGTAAATTTGGAGTAGCATTAATTGTTAGTCTAATCACTCTGAATTCAATTCAGTTTAAACTCTCCATTGTTAATCGATCTCCGTCATATCAAGGAAGCATAAGCGATAGATGAGAAGGATAAGTGTATGAAATCATTATATTTTTCATTAATTACAATTATAATATTATTTTTCATACATTTTTTATCGTCTCTTCTCATTTAATGTCAAAGTCCTCTTAAGTGAGGCAAGAACCGAACTCATAATTGTCAAATCACACTGGTTGGAATTGGTTCAACTAAAAAAGTAAAATAAAAATTACCAACAATCATCAATGATTATTTTTAGAAAGACAAATCCTAGTTACCCAACCATCAATGTTCAACATTATCTTTCAGAACACCCCATCATCACTAAACCCCAATAACATTAATCCCTCTCACCCTCGATCCTTCTAGCCAGTTGAATGTCTTTGGGCATAATTGTTACTCACTTGGCATGAATAGCACAAAGTTATTGTCTTCCAATAGACCAACCAGGTAGGCCTCTATGGCCTCCTACAAGGCTTGGATAACATGGCTTTTGAAACACATATCAATCTTAAAATCCCAAGCAAATTCACAAATAAACCTATGGAATGGCAATTTCTTTATTAGAATCCTTATGCTCTTTTGATATTTTTGGATTTCACTAAGGGAAATAGTTAATTTCAAGGCTGTATTGGTGAGCCTTTTTCATATCAAGCTTACAAAGATCACCAACCAATAAGATAAGAACAAGAACAAGTTGTCTTTATATCCTTGACAACCAGTTTAATGGATTGAGTTTAGTTTGGTTTAAACAAACCAGTTTCAGATATATAAGGTTGTGATAAGGTGTCGTGAGACTAGGTATCACTCTCACACCTTTGGACAAGTATACAAAAGTTTAAGACAAAAATGAGAGATGGGAGAAACTAGGAAATAATACTCATTCAATTAATGTGGGATTTGGATACCCCTTTCTCTATTTATGTTTATCTAAAGGGTGTGTGAGAAAAGAAATACCCTTATCTAGATAACACTTGGTATGTGTGACAACCATATATTAGGGTTGTTTTGATTAAAAACCATTATAACTCTTTTCCTACATACACAACTTTTCATGACAGAAAAAATAAGTAAAATTGTGTTGGTTGGAAATCAAAATAACTCTTCACAAGGAGTTATTTATTCTACGAGGACTCTTCACGAGAAATAGTGATGTTTCCCAACCATCACAACTTTTTATACGTATTTTATATACTTTTCTCAACAGTCTCTTCCCCATGAGAATCTTGAGTATGCTTAATCATGAACAACCCAAAATGTTTCTACACTTCACCCCTCCAATGGTCAGGGCAGACTTACGAGAAGCCTTGATAGCGAGCTGCTTCATGAGAGCCTTTCCTTCTCTAAGAAATAAGAGATCCCCATTATTTCTTTTTTATTGCGTTCCCCATTTTTTTATGAAGGAGATCATCTATTCCGTCTCAGGTCAAAGAAGACAGTGGTGACATTAAGCTTGATGGGAAAGAGATGGGTATTTTGGGGTTTTAAAAAATTTATATTTTAATACCCATTTTACCCATCTTCTGTCCTACGTGTCTTCACCTCCCTGGAGCTGGATAAAACAAGGTTGAAGAGAAAAAGGAGCAGATTTATTTTTGCCTCTGGTCCTTCCTTTGGAAGTTTTTTTTGGTAATACTTCCTTTGCAAGTTGGAACGAGGGATCTGTGAAAAGGATGCATTCATATCATACCAACGGTCCTTTGAGGTTGTCGAAATTTCCTTGAGAAGAACCAAGTTGCTCAGATAGTGACCTGTTGTAGAGAAAAAATCTTTCCATGTGGCCAGACTTATCTGTTAGCCTGGGAGGACACGCACCCAAGAAAAAGTGAAAATTTACTCCTTTCGGGTATGTGTTCCATCTCCTATGCATATAAACGGATAAGGAGAGCTTCCCATTGGCTGGTGTGGTATAATGGTCAAAATTTCTGTGGAACAGGATAGGATCCTATTGGTTGGTGGTGGTATGATGGTCGAAATTTGTGTTCCACAATAAAAACCAAAGCTGGTAAGATTGTGACCGGCTATGATGATGCTGAAATCTTGACCATATCCTTAAAAGGACCCGTTGGTACGACATGAACTAATCAGATCCTCTCCTGCCGACAAGTATTCTGGTGGCTAGAAGAGCGCACACCTATCTTTAAAAAGTGAAAATAACAATCTTCTGGCATAGCAACAATACCTGTAGGGTTAGGAAACAGACTAATCATGATTACATTCTCTTCATTATTTATTATTATTATTATTTTGGATACATAAAGTGAGCCTAAATCATGACAACTGCACAAACAGGACCAGCCTCTGCAGAAAACAGGACCAGCCTGAGTCAATGAAAACACGAACAGGTGACACCTCTATTCATGAACCCCTCGTTTCAACCTGCGAATTTAATGAGGACCCTCGCAACTTGCGACGGAGGGACACAAAGCAACAAACACCAGTCCCACATATTTTGGTGCCATATCAAGTGCGTCAACTCTCAAAGAATTGTTTCACACGTGGAAGTTGACAGCCTTGCTTTTCAGCTATGAACCATTGCTCCACGGGTTCACATCACCTGCGACGACCCTCTTTGTGAGACGTCGTAAGACGAGACACATCATGGGTATCATTTCACTTTTCGGAGCTGTCACATCACCCCCAAAAAGTGAAATGATACTTCCCCTCTGTCTC
>JAOXJP010173240.1:0-12627 GCA_025762735.1 Platanus orientalis
GTAAATCACTTTTTGGCACTGATGTGTCCACCCCCTGACACACAGTGGTAGTTAGCCTTTTTTAGCGGGACTGGGATTAGGTATGGAAATCTGCTTTTCCTGATGTATTAGAATGACATCAGGGGGCGACATATCAGTGCCAAAAAGTGACTTCCACTTTTGGGAGATGTTTATCATTGTTCAATGCTGATGTATCCACCCCGTTATGCCAGTCTAATACATCAGGAAAAGAAGAATTCCTTACCTAATCTTTTCCGTTTTTAGGGACGCGGACACAATCCTACTTCAAATCAAATAGGAGGTGACCTTCATAGATAACAAATTCTTTTATTATTATCTTTTGATACGAAAAAACTCCCTTATTATTCTTCAGAAAAACGAACGATTAGTTTCCTATTTTGTCATCAACAGAAGTTTAAAAGATTTTCTTTGACTCATTTGCCTCAGCAAAAATCATGCTGTCTGCCATTTGTGGGTTAGCTATTTAGGATAAATCATCACCAAGAAATAAAAAAATTGTATCAATTGTACACTTTTCCTTTCACCATAATCAAAAGGCTGCAATTATTAAAGAATTCTTGAGTGAGAACGCTTATTAACAACCAAATTGGTGCCAGGAGGGAAACATAACAATCTAAGATTAGGCGTGCGTGAGAAGTCACTTCGGATCCTCTTCTGATCGTTAAACTTATGCTAATGTTCTCCGCTTATTTTGGTGGTTGACATGTGATTAAAAAAAAATTGAAAGCTTTAATTTTCACCTTTTTCACCATGTGTCAATTACCTAAATAAGCAGAACATTAGCACAAGTTTAACAATCCGGAATGGCGACAAGTGGAGGACAGGTTTGGTAGGTGAACCACTTAAATCAGGCCTGAAATCCTCTGTGACTCCCCCCTCTGCGATGCACACGGGGGCCGAAGCAGAGAGGGGGGATCAATTTACTTTTGGAGTTGTCACTTCACCCCCAAAAAAAGTGAATTGATTCCCTCCCTCTGTCTCGGCTTCCGGGTGTCACAGAGGGGGGCGGTGCAGAAGATATCACCCCAGGTCGCCTAGTAAAACAACTAGTGACTTAGGATTTTCTCGAAGCCATCGGTACTCTGTTCCACATGCTTCTCAGATACAAGGGAGGCGGGATCCTACTTCTTGTGTCTATGGAACAGAGTATTGGTTGAGTTGGTTTAAGTGCCCATCAATCACCAAACATGATGCATTTTGTGGCGAGAGAGAGGTCTTGGGGTCAAATCTCACTAGAACATTCCACAAGTGACTATTGATATCTACATCTCTAACCTTGGCACAAGTGTCACACTATGATGGAGCAACCTACGAGCCCAAGTGACCCCACCAAAGAAAAGCACTATTGACTGGAAGTGGGGTTCCAAAGTTTACTGATTCACTTTAATGCATCTTGAGATTTTTTTTCTCTTCTTGGATAAATATCATGCTAGTAGAAATTCAGTATGACACAATGCTCGACATAGGTATTTGATAAATACACGTATCTATCTCTTAAGTATTGTAAGTATTTACAATAATACCCTCATTCAATATTCCTAAACACCCTTTGTTGGCCCACAGCAGATCTTTGTTCTTGTTAGGCACCAACTCACCTCATAATTGAAATAGAAGAAAATGTTCTGTGATGACAAAGTGTCTGTAGTGTTTATGGTAAATTATGAACTGACACATATCATGTTTGGGGTTCAAATAAATGTTTAGGTGTCATAAAAAAAAAAAAAAAAAAACCAAATTCAAAAACATACCATATGTCAATCAATGGCACACCTACATAGGCCTGTGTCAACACAGACAGACAATCATTTGGGAAATACCCCCACTAATCCATGAGGGTTTGGTGTGATCTCTTAAAAATGCCTAAGGTCTATCATGCATCAGGGATGCACACATCATCGCCAAAAAGTGATAATCACCCCCAAAAAAGTGCAAATCACTTTTCTGGCACCGATGTGTCCATCCCTGATGCAGGGTGAACCTTAGGTGTTTTTAAAAGGGTTGCACCAAATCCCAGCCACCCACTTGCTGTCTCAGATTTTGTGCAACCCCTAAAGAGAGCCTAAGGTAAGACTGACATTTGGCTGGTACATGAGTGTCGAAAAAGTGGCACTTTTTGGATAATGTTTTTTCATTTTTTATCACTGATGTGTTGGCCCCTGATATCAGTCCTACTTTAGGCTGATGTCAGGTGGTCCTACCAAATTCTCAGGACTCGTTAGCCAAAGTAGTTCCTTCTCCGGCTTTACTAGAGAAGTGAGAAGCTCTTACAAGAAAAAAATAATAATAAAAAAAGAAAAAGAAAACATACGATAATTATATAAAAATAGTGGCTACTAAGACCCAAAAGATCGTAACGTAACGTCAGCGGCTCCTGGAATCAGGAAACTTCCACCAACTGAAACTTCACGTCTCTCCCACGAGGCATCACCTCGATGGCACGGCCAAGTTCACTAACACGTGGCAGTACAAAAGTTACCCCTCTTATTCCGGGTAAAAAGGTAAGCAGGACTGGCTGCCAAATTAATTCAATAACTGCCTCATTGATGGTCTGATATCAAGTGCGACCCTAGCTCCACCATGGTTAGTATCTTAACCAGGGTTGAATGATTCGTGGTTAGGGCGAGAGCCATATTTATCCTCAGCAGAGGGCATGTTGGAGAGCTATGGTTGTGTTATCAGATAGAGAGCTCCTTCTGCAACTCTAATTTAGAGCAGGTTCCGCTAAATTAGCAGAGAAATTCTTTTCTTTTATCCTCCTTCTTTGTAGGGTTATGGGACTCTCCAACTTCCCAGGTGCAGCAGAAGGAGTTCTTCCTGTACTAGTGATGAACACAATTCTTTCGGTGGCTCTGTTGAAGAACATGGTAAGATGGGTGATTCAAGTAATGGGTGGCAGTGAAACTCCTCCAAATTTAGAGGAAGATGATTCAAATGAAGGGTACCAATCAGAATCAGAGAGTGAAATAGAGAGAAGAATCTCAGTGACCCTTTTCAAATCCTTGTGCAACACTAGTTCTCATATTACCAGCAGTAGCAGTGGTGGTTGTGGTTTGTCTTTAATGGAGTGTTGTGTATGTCTGTGTGGGTTTGAAGCAGATGAGGAGGTGAGTGAGTTGTCCTGCAAGCATTTCTTCCACAAGGGGTGTTTGGAGAAGTGGTTAGATCACAAGCACAGCACTTGCCCTCTTTGTAGATCTACCCTGTAATAGAGTTATATGAGAAGAAAGATGGTTTTGCCTTTTCTTTCTTGTCCCTGGTTTTTGTTGGTTCTTTTTTCTTTTATTCCTTTCCTCTTTTGAGCAGAAATAAAAAGGGTTGCATGTTCCCATCTTGTTTTGTAATTGTGGAGTGCAAGTTGCAAAGAGTACATACGAATAAAGAAAAAAGTGGACAAGTTTTGGCATACTTAATTTTATTTATTGGATTAGATTTTATTAGATTGGATTTGATAGGACTAAAGATTTGATTTAGTTTCTATCTTTGTCCTTGTGGCACAACCCGACCTATCTTTCTCCTTTCTTTCTCTGTTTCAGATTTTCTTTTTCTTTCCTTCTCTCCACGTCTTCTTTGATGATCCTGTCTAAGCAATCCCCTTATTTTATTTTTTTTGGTCTCACCGGTGTCCTTAGCGGCTGGTTCCATCCCACCAAAGAGAATCCTGAGGAAGACTGTCAATATAACCAAGCACATCTGGAAGACCTGTTCATAATGAGCCCACCATTCATAGTAGCAGCAGCATCTTGGTCAGGAATTAAGTATTTTCCTTATGCTGCTCAACTAGTCTAATCTTGTTTATGATTTTAAACTTCTGTAACCTCCAATGGTACACTGGTTCACTAGTTCTTTGTCCTGCAGCCCCCTTCAAGCTGGGGTCCGACTTAATTAGATGCCGCTGGATGTCACAGAAATTGTGACACCAGCGGGATCAGAGATCACAACCAACCCAACTTCAGGGTGTTGGAGGTTCAATCAAAATTCAAAAGAACAAAGAACGTACACTTACGGTACAAAATCTTTTTTTTTTTCTTCTTTCACTACAGTCAACAACAGGCAGTATGCTCACACCAACCCCCACAAATGGGCCTGCCCCCTTCTTTCTTTCTTTTTGATTTTTTTAAAGATTCTTAAAAAGAAAAGAAAAAAGAACAAGAGCAAGTTACACTTCAGGATTGTAGAAAAACAAAAATCCAAACGCGGGTTCTTTTACCCATTGTGGCTTGGCACATTGAACCAAGTTTATGACCCTTAAAGGTCTTGACCCATAGAGTAATTCTTTTTCCCCAAGAATCTCAATAACTTCAATGCGTGTCCATGATATAACCTTATACATTCATCCGATCCATAGAGATCCAATACATCAGGTAACCTATTTTATTCACCTTAACTCTCTTCCATCCATACAATGACCATACCTCCATCTATTCATCAATAATACCATCGAGCATTGGCAACAAATTCCATCAGCTTGATCAAACAACAGCTTGGGCATCTACGAAGTTCAAACACAGATTTTCTTCAACCCATAAGTTTGATAATAGTACCAGGCAAATAAAGATATGATTTATATTAGATTGGATTTAATTTAATAAAATTTTGTTAAAACCCCTTTGCATTGCCATTATCTATTTGAAACTCTTGTTAGATTGTATATCACAATGCATATCAATGAACATCTATCATTAAGTTTCTTTTAATTCGTGGAAATCATTTTACCACTTTTGCTTAGGCTATACAAATCTGTAGAGCATAGACTACTCTATATCTTTGTAGTTGCGAGGAATAATAGGCCAGAGAGGCAAGAAGCTGAAGCAATACTTGTGTCATAGAGAAGATATGGGTGCTATGACCATCATGCGTGGAAGAGCTCTGATTCTGAATTATTTTACTTAAATTTTGAAATAGAAGAACTCATGTATCATGAATGGGAGCCATCAAATGGATAGGCCCCCAAACCTAATTGTGGCGTGTGGATTGCATCTTTTTCATCATGAAATTGCTGGTACAAAAGTTATTCTGATATCATTTGCAGCTAATCACAAGTAATCAAAGATCTCACTTGCAATATCTGTTGGCAACGCTGATTGCATTGAAATTGGAGTCGATTTAGACATAAGAGATGTTACATGTATAGAACAAAGATCAACTGGGTAACTCAGACAGCTCACTCTTGGCAGTCTTTATCATTGTGTACAAAAACTTGCTAGCGTCACAAGCATATGGGTTGGCAATACCTGCGTGCGTTAAGAAGGGAAGCTTTCTCAAAGCTCTTCCACTCAGACCCTAGACAACCATACAAAACGTCCAGTAATTCAAGTTTAGGTCAGTAATGGCTATTAAATTGGGAAAAAAATTAATTAAGAATTAGATACTTATTCCTGACCTCGCATGATTCTGCAGCCTCAAGCAATTGTTTGGACAGATGAAGTGGACCCTGAGGCTCCTGTGCTTCAAGCGTATTCAGCTTCTCTCTTAGGCTTGAATAATTCGGAAGCATGAGATCATCCTAGAAAAAGCATGGCCTCAGTGTGTTGGAATATGAAATAAGCTTAGCAATGAGGTGAGTGGTGGTTAAGAATTAGTACCTCAGAATATTTTATGATTCCAGTTCGAACAAGTTCCTGCATGCATGACCTTAGTATTTCATAGCGCGCTTGAAGATTAGGAGGGCCCACAAATGCCTTGATATCCGCTCGATCAACAAAAGCAATATCTGCAATCTACATAATGGTGACTGAACAATTCTAATAAATAGGGGTTTCGCCAGCAAGATAAATGCCACTATGAACATAGAGCATATTTTTCCACTGAGAGTAGACAGCAATCTATGGGGGTGGGGGAAGGGTAATAACAGGGGCTTGGATTATGTGCAAACGAATCTCATGAGAACTGTGAAAATGGCACCAGAGGGGCTGACACATCAATACCAAAAAGTGATTTACACTTTTTGGGGGGCACGGAGGGCACTTATCACTTTTTGGTGCTGATGTGTCCATACCCTGATGCCGTTTTCACAGTTCTCACAATATTCGTTCTCACCTAATTTTTTTCCTAATAACAGAGGTAAACACGCTGCACCATTCAAAGAGGAGACGAGATCCACTTCACAATATTTGACAGTTTTTTTCCCCCAGCTCATAAGAAGACCCAGCATTTACTAATCACTTCCGAAACTAATTAGAAACAATACCCTAGCTACTAGATATCTTATTTTATACATAAAAGTGATGCAAGAAGCTGAGAATATAAGAAAAACAATTATCTATTACATATAAGAAGAAATTGAAGTCCATTTTTCTTCTGTTCTGCTTTACTTCCAAGCACACCATTCCACTTTATAAATGCGATGTTTCTCCAACTCTCACTAGAGTTTCTCAGTGAAGCTGTTAAAAATCTATGTAATATTCTTAGCTGGTTAAAGAATATCTTAATTAGGGATGACAATAGATATTGAGGTCATATTAGGAAGAAATCTATGAAGAAAGATTTCTAGGTTTCTACACAAGCATTAATTAGGGCCCATAGGGAGTCTAATTGGACCACTTGAGGACATTAGTCATTGTAAGATGTCCAATAACACACCAGATTTTGTGGATGACACGATGTCACTTTCAGAAGGCAGGAAATTTTCTTTGGTTAAAACTTTTTTAGCTTGCCTCCCTAATAATTTCCCATCACACTTCACGATTCCAACAGAGAATTTTCTATGAAACAATTCTGTGGAAGCTAGGAAATATCATCTTGTTGCTTGGAGCTTAGTTTGCAGGCCGTTAGTAAAAGAAGGGTTAGGGATTAAGACAATTGGAACACATAATTGAGCTTTATTAGGTAAGTGGCTATGGCACTTTAGGGAAGAAAAAGAAAGTCTGGAGGAAGGTTGTGTGGTAGCAACATATGGTTGAAGTTCAGATTGGGAGTCTGATGAGGCTCAAGGTGGTCACAGGTAAGGGTTTGGAAATCTCTTATGCAATCAATGGAAGGGGGATTTTCAAAATTCACCAGATTTAGACTATGAGAGAGGAGATTAAATTTTGGGATGATATTTGGTGTGGGCATTCTTCCCTTGAAAGAAGTATTTGAGTGTATTTGTTGGCTTTGAATAAACATTTCATTATAAAATTACTCTGTAGCTGTCTCTCTTAAAAAATTTAATAAATTAATAAATAAATCTCGTTATTTTTCTTCTGTTATACATGATTCTATAGCTGTATTAGAATTCCCTTTACTAGGTAATACCCACAGCTAAGTTAGTTGCTGATTTTTGTTGGACAATAAAAATTCAAGCTTATCTTTGTAATTTTATTTCCTCTTAGGTGTTAAAATTCAATAGATCACCTTTCCGTGCATTGCCTGAAAATACGTAAAGTTTGGCATTTCTTTCTCTCGTGTATGGTCATCTTTGGGTTTTCTCTACAAATTCAAAGGCCTTATCTCCGGTTGGCACCTTTCGGGGGCTGAAAAGGGCTCTTAGGATGCTTGGAATCTTCCACAGGGAGCGGAGCCATTTGTTGGGGTATTTTAAAGGAAAGGAATTAAAGAATCTTCAACAATTTGGAAAACTCTTAGGAGGAGATTTGTAAGAGGGTTCACAACCTTCTTTTTATGTGGTTTTCAGTTAGTCAGGATTACGATGAGAGCTATTGGCACTCTCTTCGGGATCTCAGATGGCAACAAACCTGATTTGGCCCAGGTTTTGGTCAACACAAACCCAACCTGACTGAACCTTACCTGACCTTGACATGGTCTGCCCGTGAATGGACCAGACCGGGGCAGGGATAAAGAGGAAGAGTTCCATAAAAAAATTAAAAAAATATAATAAAATAGAAGAATGACAGGTACATGCTTTGAACATTCAAAAAGCAACATAGTAACCCAAACCTGACACTGGTTTACCATCTAAAACCCAAACCTAAACCAAAAATAGCGGTGGGATTGGGCAGTCACCCATTTAACCCACCCTATCGCCATCCCTACTATAAAGCATTCAAACCCAACTACCTGGCATACCTGCTGCCACCTAGGTGAGAGGCTATGGAATCTAGAAAACTCAAAACACATAATCAATCCAATGAAGATTGGATGAAAATCAACCTTGATAAACCATCTTCCCTTCATCCAGTTTTTATATCGCAATAAGCACTCATAATATCCGCATCTCAGAATCATCTTCTCAGGTATGAGAATGTTGTTTCTCAATTGCCAACAATTTGTTTCATGAAAAGGAAAACTTACCCAAATTAAAACCAATAACTGCCCCGTCAACCATGAAGCATTAATGGATGAACTTCTTCCTTTCCAAATCTGAAAAGGCTGAGGTGTCCAAACTATGTTATTGAATTTCCAAATTCTTAGACATAAACTCATCAGTATCTAAGATGGAACATCCTCTGGGTATATAGGCAAGTGCATCTGTGTCCGCAAACACCAGATACTAACATAGCCAATGAAATATAAATCCAATGCAATAATATACATGCAAGTACCTAACAACCTTACATTCACATCTTCATTTACCAAATATTACATCTCTAACCTCTTGCATTCACATTTCCATTTTAGTTGGACCTTGATTCTGCCTACCTAAACGAAACCTTAATCATAAGCTATGTCAAAAAACTTAAGCCTAACTGAATTTACATATGTTTCAACAATGATATCCCAATCAGCAAAGGAATCAATGGAATTGATTTGATTCTTCAAAACAAGGAATCAATCTAATAAATCAACTTCAATCTATCAAAAAAATTTAATAAATGAATTTTACCAAAACCTAATTGTATAAAGTGCATTCAATTGATGTGTGAATAAACATATGATTTGAATATACTAAGGTTTGATAGAAGATTTGTGAAGTTATGAAGATTGAAGAGAAACATCAATTGCTCAAATTGTTGCAAATGGGTGAAGGTGAAATGTGAAAACAGCCTAATAGAGATAGAGTAGAAGGCTCAACAGGGCTTTCTTTCGGTGGAAGACAAATGCAAAAAGGAAGAAATCACTAAAGAATACAAGAGGATTTTGAAAATGGAGGAAATTTCTCGGAGGCAAAAATTTAGAGTGGACTGACTCAAAGATGAGGATAGGAACACCATATATTTTCACAGGATGGCATATATGTGGAACACAGCAAATGCAATAGATTTTACTTATCAAAAAAAAAAAGCAAATGCAATATTCAAGTTAAAGGTGAATGAGTCTTGGATGTCAAATCAAGCCAAGATCCGGGAGCTCTTGGAAGAATATTACTAGGGGTTGTATTCAGAGCCTTTTCATCACGCCTGGTTATAGAAGGAATCAAATACAACACCATTGACTTGGATTAACAAAGAAGGCCTGAACGTCCTTTCTTGATGGAGGAGGTAGCGGCTGCTTTAAACAGTTTACCGAATGATAAGGCGCTTGAGCTCAGATGGATTTCCATTAAAGTTCTTGGAAGTGTTTTGGGATGTAGCGGGTAAGGAAGCATTCACAGCCATAGTTTTGAAAACCGGACCGAACCAAGTGACTCGACCCGGTTTGGAAACCTACCCCCTAAACGGTTCTATAGAAGCTCAAAACCGTAATCTACCAAAACCGCATATAACTAGTAAAACCAATCAAAACCGATAAAAATCAGCCAATTTTTTACAAACCCGGTTTTAATAAAACCATTTTTTTTTTCATTGCAAATTTTAAGAAAAAATTAGAAATTGTGTCTTTCCAAATTCCAATCCCACTTTCCATGAATTGCTTTTATTTTTTGGTATTTTAATACATTTTTGGTATCTCTAAAAATTAAAAACCCGACCATAAGCTATCAAATGCATTATGAATTGTTTTTTTTTTTTTTTTGGTATGTTATTGTATTTTACTTATTTTTGAACCAAACCACAATTAGATCATGTAAATTGATGGTCGAACCCAGTTAGACCTCAACCGTCCACATTAACGGTTTGATGGCTGGTTTGGTTCTCAAAACTCGATCATAAGCTTTCCAATGCATTATGAATTGTTTTATTTTTTGGTATTTTATTGTATTTTACTTATGTTTGACGCAAACCACAATTAGATCATGTAAATTGATGGTCGAACCCAATTAGACCTCAACCGTCCACAATAACAGTTTGATGGCTGGTCTGGTTCTCAAAACTATGTTCACAACATTAGAGGCCTTCCAATCAAGAGATCAGTGGTGCAAAAGTTTGAATGTGACCATCCTAAGTTTGATTCCGCCCTATTAGCTTGGTGAGTTGTCTGTACAAGGTGTTGGCACTAAGGCTGAGTACGGTTTAGCTGGGATTGATTTCTACCTCACAAAATGTTTTTGTTTCAAAAAAAAAAAATTTTGGATTGTTTGATGTTGGCTAGCAAATGCATAGATGCTAGACTGAAGGAGGGGCTAAATGGTGTCATCCACCAGATAGATATGGAAAAATCCTACAACCATGTTAGTTGGTCTTTCATGGATTTTTCTCCATCCCGAATGGGCTATGGGCAAAAATGGAGAAACTAGATGAAAAAATGTGTCTCCTCAGCTTCTTTCTCCATTTTGGTTAACGGCTTTTCAAAAGGCTTTTTTCGCAATAGCAATGAGTCTAGGAGAGGTGACCCTTTGCCCCCTTATTCATAATTGTAGTGGAGCTCCTTAGTAGATTAGTGAAGAAGGCAGAGGCTTGTGGCCTATTAAAAGGTTTCGTTGTCGATCAAGGGGACCTTCCTATTCATTCCTCCAATTTACAGATGACTCTCTCAATCTAATAGAGGCTGACATGGAAAGCTTGAAAAACTTTAGAGGAATCCTTCTCATGGTGGAAGCGGTATCAGGTTTGAAGATGAGTCTAAGTCCAAGTTGTTCTCAGTGGGGAATGTTCCAGGTGTGTGGGAGTTGTCAAGCATATTGGGTTGTGGAGTGGACTCTTTGCCTACCACCTATTTGGGTCTACCGCTAGGTGCGAAACCTAACTCCATATCTATTTGGTTTATGATTGTTGAAAGAATAGAGAGAAGACTAACATGATCAAAAGTTAGGTACCTATCCAAAGGAAGGAAGATGGTTATGCTTACAAATGTTTTATCTTGTTTGCCAATCTACTATATATTATTGTTTGCTATTCCATCCTCGGGAAAGAGGAAGATAGATTCGATTTAGTAGTCTTCTCTTCAGCAAAATGAGGTGGGGAACAAGAAGATTCATTGAATGAGATGGTCAGAGGTGCGCAAACCTGAGAATCAAGTGGGGAAGGGAATTCAGCCTTTAAGCATCCTCAATAAGTCTTTGTTGAGCAAATGGCTTTGGAAGTTTGACATTGAGAGGGAATCTTTATGGAGGCAAGTGATTGCAGCCAAGTACGGGGAAGAGGCTTAGGGCTGGGTTAGAAAGGAGCCTTTGGGCCCTATATGGTATGGATTATGGAAAGGTATTTATAAGGGCATGATTTCTTTCAATAGATTCATGAGATACAAAGTTAACAATGGTGAGATGGTTGTTTTTTTGGGGGATTATTGGTGTACAAATCCTCCTCTAAACCAGTTGTTCCCCTCTACCTTCTCTATAGTTGTAGTGAAGGAAGGGGCTGTGGCTGACCATATAAGGAGGTTTAGAGTCTTTTGTTATTGAAACATTCAGCCCAGGAGAAACTTAAATGACTGGGAAATTGAGAAAGTGGGGCAACTTTTCGACTTTCTTAAGAGATGTCACCTCAGCAACAAGGAGACGGAGGACGAAAGATTCTGGGTCCTAGATGAAGAAAAAGGTTGCAAGATAGAATCCTATTATTTGGAGTTAATGAAGGGTGGCAGTTTTGACTTCCCAGCCTCCTTCATCTTTTTTTTTCATTGGCTGCTCTGGTGGAATCGAGCCCAACAGTGGATAACTTGATCATTAGTGTATGCCAATGTTAAATCTCTATAGCATATCCTGTGCAGCAGAGGAAACAGCAAGTCATTTGTTCATCCATTGTCCAATCGCCGCAGCACTATGGAGGCATTTGATTTCCCATCTCAATGTTTTCTGGACTCATTCTGGACCTGTTAAGGGATTATTGGAGAGCTGGTCTTTTCCGCCTACCAAGGCTTTTAGCGAGAAAGGCTTAGCTATTTGGAAGTCTATTCCAGCAACGGTTTGTTTGGAGCTTATGGGAGGAGTGGAACTCTAAGAGTCTTCAAAGGGAAGTTGGCTTTGAATTAAAAGATAATTGACACAGTGCTATTTAAACTCTTCAATTGGATGTCGGACAACCCAGGCTGGAAAGGGATGAATCTCAGCACATGGATCTTTGATTAGGACTCTGTTCTGTATGTTTGAGGTTCTGTTTGCTATAGGGCTGTTGGCTTATTTGGTTTCTTTATAGCCTTGTTGCTGGGTTGGCTGCCCCTTTTGGCCCTAGCTGAGTGCATCCCTTGTGTTGCTCAGCCTAGGTCTGTACTTCTTGAGTTTCAATAAATTTCCTTACAACAACAAACAGGCTTATCCCAACTATTTGGGGTCGGCTACACGAATCCTGTTCCGCCAGTCCGCTCTGTTTAGGGCCTTATCTGTTGTTAAATTACAAGCTGTCATGTCCCTCCTTACTACCTCCACCCAAGTCAATTTTGGCCTTCCTCTAGTCCTTCTAGCACCTTCAACTTGTA
>JAOXJP010173251.1:0-26640 GCA_025762735.1 Platanus orientalis
AAGAAGAAAGAAGAGAGAGAAAGTATGGGAGACTCACCTAGGAAACCTGAGGATTGGAAGAGAGACACTCCACGAGCTACTCCAATCTTCAAAAACTTTTTCTATTCAATCAACTGATTGTACATGAGGTCTCTGTGACCTATTTATAATAAAAAATTCGGAATTGAACCAAAATACCCCTCCGTTGTACGGTCAACCCAAAAAAATCCCTAAAAATTCATAAAAACAGTCATAAACTATTATAAATTAATTTTAACCCCTCCCCATGGCTCATATGGCCTTATTATATCAATCCCATTACTAAAACCTTCCTAAAATAGAATAAAATAAAATAAAATAATTCCTAAAACAAAAAAATAAAGGGAAAATCTTGTGGACAGCACTATTGTCTACTTCTTGCATCCTTTGTTCTTGATCTTGGGCTTCCACAACAAAGGTTGGAACTTCTCAAGCCATGTTAATGCCACCGCATCACATCATTGTTTTGGGGTTGTTCAGAGAACTCCATGTAATCCTTAGTAGGGCATCAACTACATAAGAAGCAGAATGTTAATTTGAACATAAAGATTGATAAATAAAATTTTGAAGTTCAAGCACGCACTGTTGTTGCCTTCTTCACCTCATCCAGAGATTGGATACCTAGGAGAGATTCCTAGGGTTTAAGTTTGTTGGCGAGAGACCAACCTCTTCTTGGTTCTTGTGGTGGAAGGCTACAAACCAGGTATTTTCAATTTTTTTCTCCTTATTTTCTATATAGTTTTTGGTGTTTGGTGTGAAAAGAGGCTGAATATTTGGATTCTTGAACCCTAATCTTGAAACCCTCAATCCCTAAATCCCCAAAATCCCTAACCGTTGTTGTTTTCTTGCTTTCCCCAGTAATTTTCAGAACTTAGTACAATATAACTCCAGAATTTTCTGGATTAGCTTAGCCATCATGGAGTTCAAGAAAACCCAGAAGTTTCTGGTTTTCTTGAAAACCCACCACTCCATTCACTTGAAATAGCTATTGCAGGCCTTTTCCTAAGTTTGCATACCCTACGGCCAGCTCTGGATTGGCCTAAGATCATTCCCTTCAAAACCCCTGACCTGTGGTTCTCATAACAGTCCCAAAGTCCCACCTTTCTCTACTAAGACCTGCGGCCAGCCTTGAATACATTCACTTCTACAATTTTATACATACATAGGGACTGTTTTATGTTCAATGAATTGCAATCTGGTAATCTGAAACTTATCTAAGGATTTTATTCCATCTTTTTTTCTGCTGTTGTTTACTGTTTTACACCAGGTTATCATTAATTTATCAACCTTACTACTGCTGGACTACATTATTCTTGCTTTTTTTTGGGTAAATGAATAATTGTATTAATCACCAAAAAAGATTACAATCTAGTGTATATAAATTGGTTCACATCCTTATCAATTGCATCTTTCAGAATTACAGGGAAATCCATGGGATACAATAATAGTTCATTAGTTCCAATTGCCATCGAAGCTATAATATCAGCAGGTTGGTTGGCCTCTCTCCAAACATGAGGAATTTCATATTCCTCAAGATCAGCAAGTAACTTTGAAATCCTTCGGCTTAGTCCAAGAACGTTCCAAGGAATGTGGCATTTAAACGAAATGATATCAACTCCCAACTTTGGAATCCATCATGAGATGAAGTTTCCTGCAACTAAACGGAATTGCCAAGCTGATACCCTTAACTTCCAAAATAATTCAAGCCAAAGAATATTGTTAGAATTCGCCATTCCTGTGAATGAAAAGATAGGATTCCCATTGTCGTTTCTCACCAGACCACCATATGAAGACTGGTTATTAGAAAAAGCTCCATCAAAGGACAACGTCCACCATCCTTGTTTAGGAAACGGCCACACACAAGTCTTTGGTTAGGCAGTAATTCCAACATCATCTAAGTCCCATCTAGAAGCCACAAACTTGTGCATATAATTCTCTCCCTCAGCAAGTCTCACATTGTGCATCCTAGCGTTGACATCACCAATAACATTCTGAAGTAAAACCTCTTTAGGTTCACTCTTATTTTCAAACCTCTTTAAATTCCTCTCGACACACATGATAGAAGCAAAAACTAAAACAAAGACGAGCAATTTGGGATGAGGAATTTTTACCCTTGAAATCCATTTACACTCCAAAATAACATTACAAACTCTTCTTTGGTGCAGTGCCAAGGATCTAACAAGTTCAATCTATATGGATTTCAAGTAAGCACAGTGAAAATAGAATTGATCAAGTGTTTCTCTGTTATTCCAACAGAAAACACATTGAGATGTTCGGAGTATTTTCAAACTGCATAACCTACTCTAAGTGGGTAATCTTTGTGTCATCACTCTCCACGCAACAAAACTATGCCTGGGAATATTAGACAAAAACAATACTACATCATGCCAGAAAATCCTCAGGGCAGTAGTGCGAAACAATTTCCAAGCAGATTTAGAATTGAATTCTCCAGTAGCATTACCAATCCTTGCTCATCATGAGGAAGCTTTTCTAACAATTGCAAGGACCCCCATGTCCCCAAAAGTGCCAAAGAATTTGAAGGGCAGCCAATCCACTCACCTTGATTCAAACAGCCGAAACCAGGCACCATCTGTTCAATCCCAAACCATGAGTGATCTTTTCGCCAAAAGTTTTTGTAAGTACCCCTCTAGGATGCCATCTGTTGACCCACAGCCTCGTTCTATTGCTGTTTCCATTCAAGCTCACCACAAATTGCTCCATCCAAGATCGCAACTTAAAAATTTTCTTCCAAGACCATGAACAATCAAAAAGAATTCTCATTGTCCAAAGAGAATCATGCTTTAAGTATTTTTCATGAATCCATCTTACCCATACGCTAGCCTTCTCAGACACAATCCACCAAATGTGTTTTAAGTATCCCAGCAGTATTCATCTGCTTAATTCTTCTAAGCACACCCTCATCATAAGGTTTACAAATTGAATCCCAGCTAGTAGTGTGCAGCTTCTTTAAAAGGTCCGGACCTGCCCAGCCTCATTATTCTTGCTTTAAAGCTTCTTCCGTGGTTCTCTGGTGTTGATTTTTCCATTCTGATGTGGGGACAGCATACGTGATTGATTTTAATTTTGTTTGAATACTTTATAGGTTCTCTAACTTTAGGTGTGTTATTAGTTAATCACAAACTGATTACCTAATTGATCTTGAGTTGGGCATGACTAAGAATAAGAACCTAGGTTATATTTCTTTATGACTTTTGATAATTTTCCTGTGTTCTCCACATGATATCATGTTTGCATACATCCTACATCAAATTGGGTACCATAGCATGGTTAGGATACGTTAGTTTAGGTTAGATTTAAGCTAGTTGCATTGCATAACATAATCTGATCTTTTTTTGCCATTACATTAGCATCTTAGATTAGGCACATCATTTTCTTCATTCCCTTAGAGTCAGTCGCGCAGTGTATACCCACATGCCTCAGTGAGGATTACCAACCAAAAATGGACCCTGCAAAGAATAACCAAACCCTACAAGAACTGACTGAGAAGATAGCTAGCCTCAAGACCAAACAAAGGTTCAAAATGTCGGTGCCAGTGGAAATGCCAGTTGGACCAAAATAAAACATATATCAAAAATGTCAAAAAAAAAAAATTATTGTAAAATGGTGGAAACTTAGGAAGCATATTCTAATATAACTACATAAGCAAAGGGGAACAAATAGATTCATTAGGAATGATAGCTTATTTTAATACAATTAATAATCTTAATGAATACACATGTATTTATTAGGATATTGGTACATAATGTTTGACAAAAATATTATAATCTAACTGGACAATCATAAGGGAAAAAGTATGAAATCTTCATTTTCTTCTTTCTTCCCTTCTTTTATTTTCTTTGGAATTTATTGTTTTTCAAATGACTTTTTAGCATAACAACACAATGTCAACATTAGACAATAATATATTGCGAAAGGGAAATATTCGCTAAACATGTCAACATTGCACATCATGTCGACCAAAAATTAAAGTTTTATAATGTAGTCAATGTTTCGTGTCGGTAAAGGTAAGTGTCGTGTCAGTCTTGGTAGACATGGACATATGTCGGGTGACATATAAAACATTTCGAGACATTTGATATATAAACCAAACTTGACCAATGAACTATGGAGATTCATACCTGTCTGGATACTTTAGAGACCTCCCATGCACAGAACAAGCAATACATAGCGGGTACTGCCTGGTGTGAGCCAATGCAAGAGCGTGGCCAAGGAGATGGCCCAATGAGAAGGCGTGGTATAGGTAAAACTACCCATGTGCATCATGGCATCGATCATGTTGAAACCGTGATTAGGTCAGTTAGAGAAGATGCCCCAACCTAAGATGCTCGTCTTGATCCAAAGGTATTCTTAAACTGGGTGTTTGACATGGACCACTACTTTGAGTGGTATAATATGTCAGAGTGGTGTAGAGTTAGGTTTGCTAAGATGAAGTTGGTTGGACAGGCAAAGCTTCTGATGCGGACAACTTAAAGAGACTCTTGTATGTGTTGCCACACGAGAGAACAAGGTTCACAATTTGTACAATGTGTGGATTGTTTAGAGTCCCTTTTGGGTTGGGTAATCATGTAATAAGGTCATTAAAGCCAAGAATTAATTTGGGTTTATAACAAGGGTTTTTTGTAATAAAGCAATAATGCCAAGAGTAATTTAATAATTTTAGTGAGTCAACAAGCCCTCTTGGAGGGTTGGATGAAATCCTTTAGAAGGCCCTACTTTTTGGCATTTTTTGTTTTTAAAAAGTCAAAGTTTTAGTAGTTTTGAGTTTAAGAAGTTTTAGGTAACATGTAAGCTACTAGTTTACGAGTTTCTAATTTAGTTTCTTGCTATTTTCTTGAGTTTGTGAGCCTATATATAAGGTTGTACGTTTTTGTAATAGTTAAACATAGATTGAATAAAGAAAAATTGGGTTTTCCCCCTCTCCTCAACTGGTTATATCTATTAGAAACCCTAGGGTTGTATCCCTAGTCCTCTTCCCCCACCCAATCAGTTTTGTTGTAGGGTTTCTTCTTCTTCCTTCTTCATTCTCTTCTTCTCTATCATATTCTTCTTCCTTTTTGCTTCTTCTTACTCCTCCTATCTATTCATTCTTTCTTCTATTTCTCTAGAACATCATCAAAGTTGCAACATACAAGCTGCTAAAATCCTAGGAATCTACCGAACAAATTCTATAAACAGTTGAGTTTTCCAGTTTATAATTTCTACAGAAATTGCCCCCTCGAAAAGTAAGTTTTTCAGTGCTTTTCTTTTAGTGTTTTCTTTCCAAACCTATCACCCTTCTTATCCCTCAAACTCCTCCTTCATTCCTTTCTGTTTTGCTAAGTTTTTGCTCTATAAAGTATAAACTACATTATGTTTTAGGTTCTTTACTAAAAGTGTTAAATGTAGAATGATATTTCATGTGTTTTATATACTTTTACTCCTCAAAATAATATAAATTTGGCATGGAGATCACTTATAGACATACCTAACCTCCTATAACATTTCATAAGTTTCTGACACGTGCATAGGGATGTTTTGGTAATTTTACCAATCTACCCAGATTTATCCAAAAACCCTAATTCAATGTTTTCTCCTAATTCAGGTTTCCTAACCCAAGACTAGATGACATGCTAGATATGATGGTTGATGACACTATTTTTTCCAAAATAGATCTTAAGAGTGGTTACCACCAAAATATGCCATCCGACCAAGGGACGATTGGAAAACTGCCTTCAAGATGAGAAGTAGGCTGTATGAGTGGCTTGTCATGCCTTTCAGGCTTTCAAATGCCCCCAAGCACTTTCATGAGGGTAATGACACAGGTGTTGAGGCCATTTATTGGCAAGTTTTTAGTGGTATACTTTGATGATATGCTAATTTATAGCCACAATAAATAACAACACCTTAGCCACCTACAACGAGTCTGTGAGCTTCTCATAAAGGAGAAGTTATACAATCCTAAAGCAGTGTTCTTTTATGTCATCTCAAGTTATCTTTTTAGGGTTTGTTGTGTCTTCTAAAAGGATGTTTGTGGACCCCAAAAATATCCGAGCTATAATTGATGACCTGAACCTAAGAACATTCATGAGGTTCGTAATTTTCATGGTCTTGCCACTTTCTATAGACAATTTATCTATGGATTTAGTACAGTAATGGCCCCTATTACTGACTGCATCCGAAATGAGGAATTTCACTAGACTAACGTAGCAACAAAGGCTTTCAAGGAAATTAAATGAAGGATGAGTAATGCTCTTTGTCTTCGAGGTGGCATGTGACACATCTAAGGTCAAAATAAGAATATTGAGTTAAGAATGACACCTTCTGGCCTATTTTAGCGGGAAATCAAATGTGGCTAAACAAAAGTACTCCACCTATGACAAAGAATTCAAGCATTGAGGTATTGGAGACACCATCTATTACATCAAGAGTATGTCCTATTTTCCGACCATAAAGGTTTGAAATACCTCGACCCTCAAAAGAAACTAAACCCAAGAAATGCAAAGTGAGTTAGATTTCTTTAGGAGTGCACATTTGTACTCAAGCACAAAGCTGGGGTTGAAAATAAGCCTGCAAATTCTTTAAGCCGCAAGGTAGCCTTGCTGCAGACTATGAGCATCAAGGTAACTGGGTTTGTAAGGTTATAACATACGCATTTGATCCCTTTTCTAACCAGCAAACCCCACTTACCTAGTTTCCTTAGCCTACATCTCCACCTCCACCATTAGCTCATAGAAAAGAGGTGACAGATTATATCCTGGATGAGTAGACAGTTTCCACACGGCAAAGTGGCAACTAGAAGTACCTTGTTAAATGGAATGATCGGCCCAAGACAGACTGCACATGGATGACGCAGAACCTACAATGATTGGGCCCAGATCTGCTATAGTGATACCACAGCTTTATTTCACCATAAGCAAATTCTTCTCAAATGCCAAGAGTTGATGAGAACATCAGTACCACACATACTAGGGTGTACCAGTGGAGGAGGATGGTACCTTTATCATTGTGGTTTGAGTAGCTTGAGACCATGTGGGGCCCAAACATCAGCCCATGAGGGGCCCACATGTGGACAGTCTTGGAGGAGACTTGCAGGACATCATTTAGACTTTATTTTTGTTGCAATAAGACTTTTAGTTTACAATTTTTTGTCTTTTTATTTCTTATTTTCTGTTATATGTAAACATAGGATTTAGAAGTCATTATCATTATTGTTTGGGGGTTGTTTAGAGAACCAAATGTAATCCTTAGTAGGGAATCAACTACATAAGAAGAAGAATGTTAATTTGAACATAATGATCGATTAATAAAATTTTGAAGTTTAAGCACATGGTTGCTGCCTTCTTCCCCTCATCCAAAGATTGGATACCTATGAGAGGTTCCTAGGGTTGAAGCTTGTTAGTGAGAGACCAACCTCTTCTTGGTTCTCGTGGTGAAGGGCTACAAACCAGGTATTTTCAATTTTTTCTCCTTTTCTTTATAGTTTTTGGTGTTTGGTGTGAAAAGAGGCTGAATATTTGGGTTCTTAAACCCTAATATTGAAACCCTCAATCCCTAACCCTTGTTGTTTTCTTGCTTTCCCCTTTAATTTTCAAAACTTAATACAATACCCTATTGTTTGCCTAACTCCATAATTTTCTGGATTAGTTTAGCCATCGTGGAGTTCAATAAAACTCAGAATTGTCAGGTTTTCTTGAAACCCACCACTCCATTCACTTTGTTTTTAGAGGTGAAGAGATCATTATATATGAGAAAAGTAAAAAAGTAACGATTACAAAAGATAGAGATCACTGCGATAGTGATGGCTATATATAAAGACAATAAAGTAATCCCCTAACAAAGCATAAAATTAGAAATCCTCACGCCATATGACATTCCATTCCATCTCATTAAAAGAACCACATACAGAAGCCCACTCAAAGAGTCTTGTATATTAAAAAAAGCCAACTCATCATGATGACGGAACTAATCATCAAAAATCTTGTCATTTCTTTCCTTCCACAAACCCCAACAAATAACCCCCGGAAGCGCATGCCAGATGTCATGATAAAAACTACTAAAGTCACTCACCCTTCAACCTGAAATCAGCTCACTGAAAAACATTGGGAAAACCCAAGAAATTTAAAGATGAGAAAGGAAAAAGTACTACATCCCTTTAGCCATAGGACAATGGATGAAAAGATGACTTATCAATTCCTCTTTCATACATAAGATACATCTATTGGCCAAATTCCAACTTCTACTCTGAATATGATCCAGGGTTAGAATTTTACTCACGAAACTGTTCCACATAAAAAAAAAATGATATTGTAAATAGGATGATCGGGATCCAGATGCCTTTATGGGGAAACGAAATCATTGAAGAATTAGGCAACTCGAAAAAAATGATTTAGATGTGAAACATCCCTTTTGATTCAATTTCCAAAGCCACCCATCACTCATGTCATTGTTAGGCTTGAGAACACGTAAGATTTCCAATAAATTAAGTAATTCTCCTACCTCTCAGTCGTTTGGGTCTCTTCTCAACCTAGGATCCCAAATTTTTCTATTCTTGTCATAATATTTGGCCACCAAAGCATGAGTCCACAGCCAATTGGAAAATATTTAAAAATGGCTCCATGAATGGAAAATGTTTTCACTCCATTCACTTGAAATAGCTATTGCAAGCCTTTTCTAACTTTCCATACCTAGAGGCCACCTCTGAGTTGACTTGAGAGTATTCCCTTCAAAACTCTTGACCTGCGGTTCTCATAACAGTCCCAAAGTCCTACCTTTCTCTATTAACACCTTCACTTCTGCAGCTTTATACATACAGAGGGAATGTTTTATGTTCAATGAATTGCAATCTAGTAATCTGAACCTTATCTAAGAATCTTCTTCAAGCTTTTTTTTTGTTGCTGTTTTACTGTTTTAGACCATGTTCATCAAAAAAAAAAAAATTCATTAGTTTATCAACTTTGCTACTGCTAGACTAATTCTTGCTTTAATGCTTTAAAGCCTCTCTCGTGGTTCTTTGGTGTTGATTTTTCCATTCTGATGTGGGGACAGCATTTGTGATTGATTTTAATTCTGTTTGAATACTTTATAAGTTCTCTAACTTTAGGTGTGTTATTAGTTGATAACAATCTGATTACCTAATTGATCTTGAGTTGAGCATGACTGAGAATAGGAACCTAAGTCATATTTCTTTATTACTTTGGATAATTTTCCTGTGATCTCTACATGCAATCACGTTTACATGTATCCTACATCAAAAGAACTTGCCTTCAAAAAAATGACCAAGAGGGTACCCCTTTCAAAGAGTCCTAACCTCCAACTTCCAAAACTTAAAATACCAAAGCAAATTATAATGTCCAACGGAAATATCCTACAGATATCAATCACATTAATGGAAACATTTTCAGATACTACAAGCCACCTTGCAATGAATCAAGACATGACTTACAGTAGAATTTGATTTCAGCAAGTTATGTTCCAGATAAAGTAGAAAATATCAGGAACCTCATCTTTGAAGAAGTTTTCGTAAAATTCAACAAATGGATCATATAATTCAATAGAGATTATTATGTACTTCTTATTCATGAGTGTCCCTGCATATCCTACTCAACATGTATGATCTCAGATATAACTTTTAGATTTAACTGTTGTATGAGTGTCTGGCGTCTACGTACTTAAAATCTAATTCTTCCAATTTTGTTATTTTTATTCATATCTCTGATTGATAATACAATAAACTCAGTTGATCCTCCATAAATCCTCACCAAGATGCTCGAAAGAAATACCAATCTTTGGTACAGAAAACATGTGAATACACACACACATACATATGAGAAACAGCTCTCATTATGTCAGCTTCCAAAGCAAACAAATGGTTAGAAATCATATAATTTTTTTTTTTTTTTTTTTTTTTTTGGGGGGGTGGGGGGGTGGTTAAGATCAGAAATTGCTCAATAAGAAACTATATTGCACATCTTAGGATTTAAGTGCATCAAACCTATAAACAAGTTGAGAAAGAAAAATAAATGTGGAATACATACAATCAGCCATAGGGGAATATTAACAAGATTATATCCCTAGCAAGCAACAGTCTATGTAGTGCTGAAAAAGCAATACAGTAAGGCTGACAAGCACTCAAACATCCACACCTGTGAATTTGGTAGAACTAATTATCTATAGGATATAAAATAAGGACATAAATACAATCAATGAGAAGTGAATCATGGTTCCTACTAAAACTGTAACATAACATACATTTCTTCAGTAAAACTGCTGAGTGGAACAAGACTTAATTCATTAGCCTTCCTACTATTCTCAATTTCAGCCTCACAGAACTGGAGTTTCTCTTTCAAGTCCTGAGCCTCCTACAACCACAAATAAGAAATCATAATAGCAATGAGCAGAGATATCATCCTAACAAGCCAAGCCAACAAAAAGAAAAGAAGTTAGCTAACATGTTACAAGCTTGCCAAGTTGGTCAAGTCTATGGGTGTCATACCACAGACCTGCAAAAATTAACCACTAATGTTTACCTATCAAAAAAAAGGACATCATACAAACCATATGTATACCAATTATAGTTCAAAACTTCAAATCTCGTTTGGGCATTTATTTAGTGTTAAAATTCTCAAGAGATTTTAGGACTTCTTTTTTTCTGGGATTTTTAACAGTTATATTTCCAGAAAGAAAAAAATTACAAAAGAAAAGAGGATAGAAATAAAAACAAACTATACCTTGAGTTATCACAAAGATTTTATTGGGACTCACAAGAAAACAAAATTAACATATCCTGCAAAATTCTCTAAATATTGCCAAAACTTAATATTTTCAAAAATGTCAATAAATTATAGGATTTTAAAAAACTCATAAACTTGTTACTATCATACCAATTCAGCTAGTTGGAGATCTATTGATCAAATTTAGAGTAAAAACAAGAAATTACCTTTTCAATTTCTTTTCTAGCAGAAGATTCCTTTTCAAGCTTATCTTTATAATCAAGTTCGACTTGGCTCAAATGTGTCTGCACATCAGTAGCAAACATCAATATACTAGACATGACATGAGAGAGTAGCAATGCAGCAAGTTCAAATGCACCAGTCTTATGGACACATTCTTACTTCTAGTGCCTTGATCACACCCTCAAGTTCTCCAGCCTTTTTGGACCATTCCTCAGAGCTCTCCTTGTACAGTTCAACAAGCTTAGAAACCTTCAATGGTCGAGAGATAAGAATCAATTGAATTATTCATTTAATAGAAATAACTATATAAAAGAACAGTGAAATTTTTGTATACTTTAGTAATAGGTCAAACGCACATATATGATCTGCAATGTGATTAAAGCTAACAGGCAGTGTAAGCACAAAATCAAAAGGAAACACAGAATAATATGGAGACATAGAAAGTAAAAGCAACGTAATCATTAGATCTTACTGGCTCTTCATAGATGGACTAACAAGGTTGAAAAGGGGCTAGCGATCTAACTATTATATGGAAGGCCAATTTTCAGGTGAGAGTGGCACTAAATCATCCCAACAATTTCCTTATTATGAATAAAACAGTTCTTTACTCTCATAAGAGAGAGAGAGAGAGAGAGAAAGAGATGCAGAAATTGATGGAAAACAGTTTCAAATAATAAAATATGAATTTAGAAATTAAAATTTGCAATTTTCGGACCAGGGGCAAAATTGTAATTTTGGTTGATTTAGGGAAAATTACGAAAATACCCCTGGACGACGTCATAAACTTATGATATTTTCCAGATCAGCTAGGCAGACTCAGAGAAACTTTTGGTTAAAACTTCAAGTGATATGGATCACTGTAACTATGTAAACTTTAAAAACCCAATTTCTTGAAGGTTCTTTAATGGAGTTTCACCAAAGAGTGCACGAGTGCAGAGAATCTTTGCAAACAGAGAAAGAGAGAAGAGAGAAATCAAGAGACTTAAGGGGTTTTAAAGGAGACACACAAGGGATCAAAACTCCAAAAGAAAAGGATGTAACAGCATGTAACATTATTCTTATATACATGCAAAAAATTCCATATATTATTCTTTAGCCAATATTGAAAGCCAGACTAAAGAGGTTGACCCCTTCTGATATAATTCTTCCAAAAAAAACACTAAGTAGCCAAACCTAGATCACTCATAAATTCACCTTCTGGCTAAATAAAATTTAAAAATAATAATAATAATAATAACAAGATACTATACTCATTTAAGATGTAACTTCTCATAAATGTCTTGACATACAAGCAGCCACTTTACTCAATGTTATGGTCTATCATCAGGGGAAATGCATAACCAATAAATAATGCACTATACAAATAAGGTTACATAAAGTTTATGTGTAAAGAAGCTGATTACCAAAAGAGAGACTAAACTACTATTAATTCTAAGCCAGCAAAATAAAAGCTACAGGTAAAAGACAGTCATGCAATAAATCAAAGCAAAAGGCAGCTAATCCTTGGCGAAGAAAAAAAAAGGTCATTACCCAGTGCTAGTCCCGTAACTACAGCGTGCTGGGAGGGTTAGACCAGAGACAGACCTAACCTTTGGCTTTTTTGCACAAAGTGGCTGCTCACAAGACTTGAACCCGCGTTTTCACACTGGCAGCCCGAGTCACTACCGTTGCACCAAAGCAATGACCCTCCCTAGCGAAGAACATAAATATAAAAAATATATATATATATATATATATAGAAAAAAAAAAAAAAACAGAGCTTCATCAAAAGCAGTTATTTTCTTTCTAGCAACCAGCAAGAATCATCCAGGCCATCTGCAATTTCATAATCATAATCTGGAAAGATTTACATATATTTCTCTAAATACATGGATGCAAAAAAGGCACCACTTTGGTATGCAAATATTTCCTATCGAACTCACAGTTGCAATTTCAGCAGAGAACCGCTCTTCATTTGTCGCAGCAGCATCTTTAGATGAGCATAATTCCTTCATGAATTATATATTCACACATGAATAAATCAGTTGATAAGGCAATGAAAATGATATGGCAAACAAATTTAAGATGTACAAATAATTCAAACCACACCTCCTGCAAAGATGTCAGTTTCATTTCCAGCTCTCTCACTCTTCCTTTGTTCCACTTTGCAGAGTTTGAAGATTCATTCAATTGTCTCTCAACCTGACAGAGTCAGAAAAATGATTGGATCCAGTTGGCATGACATTGAGTGCACTTTAATAAAAAGAGCAAAATGCCATCAAGGTTCAAAAAGTAGGTATCGGTAGGTATGCCGGCCACTTAAAATTAAGAAACCTGCCGGAAATGGCAGACATATCATGTTGAAATTTGATATTCCAGAAATTATAAAAGAAGCATAAATACACATTTTTATATTATCATACCACTATAAAAATATAACCTGAGAACACAAAGTACTTGCCTCAAGGTGTGAGATAATTTTTTTTATATGAAAGCTAATAAGTACCAACAATGACTTTAAATATGAAGATGCAATTGTTTATTCATTCAATACAAATATAAGAAAATGGGAGATGAGGCCATTGTTAATTTCATTATGTATATATGTAAACGCTGCTAAATAAAAAGATACACCATACTGAAGTGACCGTTTTTAACCACAGAACTTAAAATATTGGGCTCAAAAATGGGAATAGGAGGATCACAAAGTTTTTTTTTTTTCCCTGCGAAGAGACAAAATTGGGTATCCAAATGTTATTCTTTGTTCAACATTATACTGTCAACCAAAACATTGTAATTATGACTAACGTTTGATCAAAATGATATGAAATGTATCAAAAGATTAGAATATGTGTCCAAAAAAAAAAAGCTTGTGCCGGTGCCTATGGAAATGGATATATTTAGTGAAAATATTAGGATATAAGTAAATTTTAAACCATGCATGCCATTTTAAAAGACCAGAGAAAAGGGATCAATAATGGCTGGAGGCAGTAAAGAATATCATCCACTTTTAGTAATGATCTAGAAAGAAATAAAAATGCTAAATCAAAAGGATGAGATAAAAATGTTCTGCAAGAAGGATTACAGTGAATGAGCAATCTAAACCTTGGGGGAGCACAGAAACAAGAGCTGTGTCGACAAGGAGGCAAGAAAAGAGGCAACGCAAGGGTAAACATGTATTTCACAACCATCTGATGTTTCAATTGATATAAAGGTGGGGTTGCTGGGGAAAATTGATGTGCTGTGTACGATAGGCTGGATTTGACTGGGATTGTTTTATGACTAAGTTTTAACTTGGTTTTGTTTTGGTCGAGGTTCCTTCTCTGTTATGCCTGTGATAGCCGTGAAAGGGCTTGAGAATTGCCATAATTGTGTTTTAGTAGGGTGGTGTGAAGCCTTGTTTCATGAGTTTGTGATGCGGGAGCATACCATGCCAAGAAGAAGTTGGAAGACCATGGATAGACTTTCATGGAGTGTTTAGTAGTATAGGCTTATTTTTCTGCTATTTTCCTGTTTTAGAATCATTAATTAGTGGTTTTACATGTAATTAGACCATTAGAGCCAAATTAGAAAATTGGTAGGAAGTTGGGATTTAATTAGGAGTGTTTGATGAATTTTTTTCAGAAATTTTTAGAATTTTTTGAGTTTTTTAGGCTAATCCTTTTTTTTTTTTTTATGAGAAAAAAATTTATTAAAGAAGGCAAACAAACGAGAAATACACGGACAAGAAATCCTCAAGAAGAAAAAGAGAGGAAAACAAAGAGGGGAGGACCCTCAAGAAAACGGAAAGCCCACCCCAATTAGAACTCAAAGAGCCCTATACTTCTTTCCCAATGCTTAATAAGGTCCCCATTAGGCAAACCATCATAGCCCTTACACCTCCTAGCCCAAAACAAAGTAAACTCCCTAGCCCGCCTATAAACCTTCCATGCTAGTTCGAAAAACCATTTGAATACCCTGTTGCTCCTTTCCAACCAAATTGCCCAACCCAACACACCGAAGCAGGAACCAAACTCCAAACTTCTTCCCAAAAGCGTTTAACGCCAAATTACTCCAACCGGATAAGAGGCCCCCAAGATCCGAAGAAACAATGAAAGTACTCCCAAAATCCCTTGACATACCACACCAAATCTCCCAAGAGCCTTGGGCAATGGATGAGCAAATGGAAAATACTTGGTAAAGAGAAGCCTTTCCTCCATAAAGCATCCATTGTGGATATTTTCTCCAACACCGCAGTCCACATGAAAAATTGAACATTGGGGGGAAGCCCACGATTCCAAACCTCCTTCCACGGACCAACATGCAGCCTTGGTCTATTCACATGCTCATAACAAAACCTGACAGAAAACTCACCCCTTGTACCAACCTTCCACACCCTCCTCCTATCTTCGAGGCCCGGGTTGATGTGCGATGCTTGCAAACAAGCTAAAAGCTCAATCACCCTCGGGATCTCCCAATCAAACAGATTCCTTCGAAGGGTCGGATTCCACACTATCACCCCACCTTTAACTGAAATGTTTGCAGCTACCACAGCCTTGGGGTCCACCGCCAGGTTATATATATCAGGGAAGTCTTGTTTGAGTGATCTCTCCCCGCACCAATAATCCTCCCAAAATTTAACCCGTCTCCCATCCCCTACGTCAAAAGCCACCCCTTCCCTGAATAAGGACATGAACTGCATAATACCCCTCCAAAGGCTATGACTATACGGACCCCTCTGAGCCGAAGGATCCCACCCATCCACAGAACCAAACTTGGCAGCCACCACCTGCCTCCACAAGCACCTAGTCTCGGACCTGAATCTCCACAACCATTTGCAAAGGAGACCTTTTTCATGGATTTTAAACACCTAATTCATGCACCCCCTCTATCCTTTAGAGAACAAACCCTTTCCCAAGAAACCAGGTGCATACCCCTTCCATCCACCCCCTTCCTCCCAAGGAAATCTTAATGAAATTTCTCCAAAATAGAGCAAACTAAAATTGGCAAAACCAGGAGAGATAAATAATGAATAGAGATATTAGCCAAAGACACCTTTATCAAAGTAAGTCTACCGCCTTTTGAAAGAAGTCAGGCCTTCCAATCATTAAGACGCTTCTTCATCCTATCAACCAAGGGAGACCACACCTCCTTCTGCTTATAAGAAGCACCCAACAAGAGACCTAGATAAGTAGACGGAAGTTTTCCCTGTCTGCATTCTAAGTCTGCTGCGAGTTGATCCAAGTTAGGGACCTCCCCAATAGCTATCAACAAGCTTGTGGCCAAGTTTAGGCGAAGGCTAGACACCACCTCAAAGCATCAGAGCACGCACCTCAGCATCCTAATCTACCGTTGGGAATTGTCACAAAATATGATGGAATCATCCGCAAATTGCAAATGGAAAACAGCCACCTCCCCTTGACCCCAACCAGCAGAAAAACCTTCAAACATGCCCACATCCGCCACCCTACCAAGCAGACCCCCCAACACCTCCGCCACCAAGAGGAACAGGAGAGGAGATAACGGATCCCCTTGACGAATGCCCCTGCTATATCCAAAGTTCCCTTTTGGCACCCCGTTTAACAAGATCGAAAATGAAGCCAGACTAAAGCACTTCCAGATCCAAGTCCTCTATTTCAGACCAAAACTGCATCTCCTCATCACATACATCAGGAAGTCCTAGTTTACATGATCATAAGCTTTCACAAGGTCTAGTTTGCATAGCACCCCAGGCTTTCCCTTGCGAATCCGAGCATCAATACATTCATTTGCACATAAAAGCCCATCAACCATGAATCTCCCTTGCAGGAAGACACATTGTTCCTTTGAAACAATACCCGGCATAACTTCCTTTAGGCGTAATGCCAAACATTTAAATATACTTTTGTAAGTGCTGCCCACCAAGCTCACAAGCCTAAAATCAGAAAGTTGATCCGTTTCGTCCTTCTTAGGGATAAGGGCGATGTAAGTGGTATTGCTACCTTTATCCAGGAAACATTTCTCATGAAAATCTTTTAACACAAGCATCAAGTCCTCCCTAATCACCTCCTAGCAAGGTTTGTAGAATGCAAATGTGAACCCATCCAAACAGGGAGCCTTGTCCCCATTTAGCATCTACACAGCCTTTTTTGACTTCATCTTCCTCGAACAGCCTTTCCAACCAATCCGCTTAACCCTCGCCCAGCATAGGCAATTACAGACCATCCACTTTAGGCCTAAAAAGTCTATCCTCCTGATATAGTACTTTAAAGTAATCCTCTATATGATATTGGATGTCTGCCTCAGTCTCCACCATTTCACCCCCAATACTAAGAGAATGAATGTGATTAATTGACCTCCGGATCGAAGTCATCCTGTGAAAGAACGTAGTATTCTGGTCTCCCTCCTTCAACCATTGCACCCTGGACTTTTGACGCCACATAATCTCCTCCATTTCTAAAACATGCTCGAACTCCTTTTGGGCTTCCTTGCGAGCGATTAGCTCATCCTCATTCAGGTCTTCCTCCCCTTCTTTCCTATCTCATCTCAAAATATCATCCAGGCAAGACTTCTTTTTCCGCTCAATATCCCCAAAGACCGCCTTATTAAAACCCCTCAACACATCCTTGAGGCATTTTAATTTCAGCCTAAATCTTTGACCTGTGGGGCCATGGATAACAAAGTTGTCCCACCAACACTTCACCAACTTTATAAAGCCAGGGTGAAGCAGTCACATATTCTGAAATTTAAAAGGAATTGGTCCCCGTACGATTCAAATCCTCCCTGCCTTTCAATAGAATGGGTATGTGGTCCGATCCCACCCTAGGCAAAGCGTGTCCTAACACTGCTTCAAACATATCATTCCAATCCACAGAAATCAAAAATATGTCCAGCTTGCTCAACGATGGCCTCCTCTCTTGGGAGTTAGACCATGTAAATCTGGCTCCTGAAATGGGAAGATTTATGAGCCACTTATCCTCACAAACCACACTCTCCTTATTCCAGAACATCAAAATTCCTTTAGATGCACCTACAGACGACAACACAATCCAACCCATACAAGAGAAAGAGCACAAACTGTTCACAACATCACTGCCTATAGTCTCTATCTTAGTTTCTTACAGAATCAAAACGCCAGGCTTGTATCTAGCCACCAATTCCCGCACCAACATTCTCCTCACGATGTTTCCCAAGCCCCTAACGTTCCAAGACAAAATATTGCATTTCATTGAGCACTTAATCGAAAGCCCTCTGGTCCTCCCCCCGGATCCCTCCCTTCAAACTCCCCCTTTTTACTGTACGACATACCCCATTTGAGATTTCTCAACTCCCTGGATAATTTAGTATTGTCCCCTGCCCCCTATTCATATCCTGTCCTGAGTGGTAGAAGCCCTTTTTTCCAGTTCCGCAAATAATTCCCAAGCTAGTTGTTCCAAACCCTCAAAAGATAACCCCAACACCTCACTAACCTGTTCGATGGTATTCAAGGCCCAGTCAGATACAAATAAAATTGGGGTTTCCTCCAGAGTCTTGTCAAGCCAAGGCACCATGATCATATTCTTGTCATGCGTCAGCTTCACCAATTCACCCACAGAATAGTGATACCCCACCTCCCTTTTGCATAGTCTCGCTAAGCCCCCAGTTTCTCGATCCCTCAATGCTTCCACCAGCCAAACTACAATTCAATTCCTGGGTTAGTACCATCACCGGCAAGCTCACCCCATTCAGAATGCCACCCCAGCTTCAGAAAAAACTTTCCCCCCAAACAGGATCACTTCCTGAATTAAGATAGCTAAGATTGCTCCACACTAAAACCGAACCACTGTGAGCATCTATATCCACTGGAGAGCAAACACCCACCTTCGTCACTTTAACATTTCCCTAATCTATGTTTTTACGAGACTCCACATGTGCATGCATCAGACTCTTAACATTCGTCGGAGAAGAAGGGATCGCCAGTAAATTGAAGTTGACAGAATTGAGAGCTCGGGGAATCAAATCCTCTTCATGCCTAAGACCAGAAGGAGGATCCACCTTGTCGCCAATCGCCTCTTCCTCTGGGGGAGTTGAAACCGAACATCTATCCCCAATCTTGTCAGCACAAACTGTGCCCTCCATCCCTTTATCCCTCTTCTTATACGCCACCTCCTTATCACATAAGGCCTTTCGGACGTAAGTGTTGCCCCGACCCCCTTCCGCCTCATTTAACCTCACATCGCCCCCCTCCCGACAATTAACAATTGCATCTGACCCCTCCTCCATCCCTTTCCCACCCCTCCGAATATTTAAATTACTCCGCCCCCCTTCCGCCTCGTTTAACAATGCTCTGGGCCCTTGCCGATTATTCAAATTCTCAACCAGCCCCCCCCACACGTTCACTTCTAGCCCTTTCCTATTTGGCACAGAGCCCCTTGACCCTTCTGATGATTCAGCTCAAGGAAATGACTTTATTACCCATTATTTGGTGGATGTAGACCCACCTTTTTTCCCTATCAGCCCTAAGCCGTTGCCCTTCCTTGCTTTGTTCCCCCGACAACCATGTTCCATACCCACTTTCTCTAGCGAACGTCCCATGTCAAAGCCCAGGTGTGATTTCATACATGGGTCGTTGCGAGCATGCACATCATCTCCAGCACGATCCTGCTTTTGAATTTGAATTAGAACTAGTCCTTCTGCCTCACCGGATGGTCGCCTTCCCACCGGCCACCTCTGGATCAATTTCTCCGCCTCGTCAATCTCCAGTAACACCTTGAACTCCTTCCCCCTGTCGAACAAAGAGATTACCCTAGGGATCTTCTCCACCTGACCCCCTTTAATCCAAATCCAAGCAATATCTAAAGTCTTCCAAGAAGTAGTGTCGTCTTTAACCTTCAAGAAACCACCACACAAGGCCCCTACCGCTCTAAAGAAGCCCAACGACCATAGGTGCAGAGGCAAACCCCTAATACCAATCCGTCTGGGTTCCTCCCTCAAATAGCAAGCATTAACTTCCAGGGTCCATCTTGAAATCTCCACCCAACCTGAACCATTCACCTGCACAAGCCTTAAATTCACCAGCCTACTAGTTAACCCCTCAGATTCTGGCACCACTACACATCTAAGGTTATCGAGGTTGCGTCATGCCAGAGGTTTATTGGACCGAATGATTGATCCCAGACACTTGCAAACCACATCCCAGTCCAACACCGCATCCTTCCTGCAATAGATAAACGCCTTCTCCCAAAATCCCATGGATAAATGCTTCCCATACCAAGTTTGAATGCCTAGGCAACCATTAGCTATTTCCAATCTAGGTTAACAGCCTCCAACAAACATTTGCATAACCAACCAATGGTTTTTTCCCTTATCGAAATCCGAGCCTACAGACTAGGACCCCTTTTAATAATGCACACCAGCTTTTGAGACCCTAATACATAAAAAAGCTCCTATTGCAGGACTATGAGCATCTGTTTAGCCCATTGTTTCAAAGGTCAAAACTTGCCCTTTTGGCTTGATTTTGATGTTCATTAGATAGGTTATTCAATTACCTTTTTAACGAGACCAAAATTGTGCAAATCCAAGGTGATTTGGAAAAGTTATGACCAAATGTTTTTTGAAAGGTAAAGATATCATTCATTGGAAATAAGAAAATGAAGACAGAAATAGATACAAAGAAAGGATCACTACGAAGGTGATACCAACAAAAAGTAATAACAAAGTGGATCCCCTTCTCAAGATAAATTATGACTCCTCACACCATAAAGCATGGCATTCCTTTTCATCAAAAGAAGCCCACACTACAGCCCAATCAAACAGCATATTATATATAAAGATCACCATGTCGTCATGGCTTCGATGTTTATCCTCAAATATCCCATTGTTTATTTCATTCCATAATCCCCAACAAATAGCCCCCGATAAGACATGCCAAATGTCATGGGACAAACTCCCAAGACCACTCGGCCACCAGCCCGAAATCAACTCATTAAAGAGCTTTAGAAACCCCTGGAATTTGAAGATGAGAAAGGAAAAAAAACCACACCCTTTTAACCATAGGACAGTGAATAAGCAGATGACTTACCAATTCCTCCCCAACCATGCACAGTATACATCTATTGGCCAAACTCCAACCTCTACTCTGAAGATGATCAACGGTTACAATTTTATCCAAGAAATAGTTCCACAAGAAGAATGATACTCTAGATGGAATGATCGGGATCCAAATGCCTTCCTGGGTTAACCATGTCCTTAAGACAATTAGTATCATAGTATAGAATGATTTAGATGTGAAACATCCCTTTTGGTTCAACTTCAAAATCCACAGATCACTGTGTTTATTTTAGAAAATTTGTTGATAATGACTTCATTATTCTTCTGCTTTATTTTATTATTTTTTTAACAACATTCTTCTGCTTTATGTTGACGACATGCTAATTGTTGGGCAAGATGTTCACAGGATTGGGCTGCTAAAGCAAGCTAAACTTCACACAGCCTTGAGGAAGCCAAAAGACCCTCTCCTCTCACGGCCAAAGGCTCCACAACACATTTCCAAATGCCTTTATAGGGAAACCATGTCCTTGAGACATTTAGCATCACAGTATAGAATGATTTAGATGTGAAACATCCCTTTTGGTTCAGCTTCAAAATCCACCCATCTCCCCTGTTATTATTAGGGGACATGCTGCCTAAGATCTCCAATAAAACAAGCATCTCATCTAAGTCCCAATCATTTGAATCCCTTCTTAGTCTATGACTCTAAATTCTTCTATTATCATCATAACACATTGCCATTGATGCCTGAGGATCCAATACCAATTGATAAATACTATGACATGTCACCATTAGTGGTGCGTCCCCTAACCACAAATCCTTTCAGAATCTAACGTTCACACCCACCCCTAGGTTGAACCTAATATACTTTCAAAAATCTTCCATCTCTGATCTTATAGATTTCCAAAGTCTAGGAAATTTTATGTTTTGGAAAGTTTAGATATTAGGAAAATTTGTACAACAAGTTATTAATGTTTTTAGCAAGTTTAGGATTTTAGAAAGTGTGTTTTAAGAAGTTTTAAATTTTAGAATATTTTCTTTAAAAAAAAAAGTTATAAATATTTTAGAATGTAAGCCTATTTGAAGGCACCCTCCATGCAATAAAATACAGTTGAAAATGAATATTTGAAAAGACACTTGTGTGTGGAAATGGGTATGGTATCCCAAGTTTTCCTCTCTTAGCCCCTCACATTACATGAGGTGAGCATTCTACCATCTTTTTCTCACTCATTCTCTCTTATCACCTCTCTTCTTTAATCTTCTTCTTTACTTTTTGTTTCTTAATTTTTTCTTTAATTTTTACTTTCTTTCTCTTTTCTTTTAGACAAGAAACCCATCTTAAACCAATCCCTTAATCCCCAACCAAGTTCTTAAGCCTAAATTCCCTAATTGTTGATTCTTGAATCCTTTAATTAAGCCCCAGATGTGATTTTCTTTCTATATAACGGTTTTAGCTTATCCCTAATTTTTGTGGGGTCCTTTTTAAAAAGGGATACGACATCAGTTTGCTAATTTTGGAACCACACAAACCCTCCCACCCCCACTAAGTTGCGTTGTCTCATTCTTTCTCTCCCATCTTTTCTTTAATAATTTGTTAACATCGGTAAAAAAAAAAAAAGGAAATTGATTGATGTCATAAAACCACAGTAGTCTAAAAGAATTGTCGTTTAATACTCACATCGGAAAGCTTAGCAGACATAGCTGCCTCAAAATCAGCACTCGTCTTACAGAGTTCATTGAAACTGCCAACTTTGGCCGTTAACTCGTCATTAAGCCAAACATTATGCCTCTCGATAAGTTCTTTCTCCTGCTCACATCCAAATTTGACACGGTAAATATTAAAATCAGACAAAATGCAAATACTTTAAAATATAAAGAAAGAAAGTGAATGTGCACAACAAACTATGGACAACAAGCAATAGTTTTATGCTATGATTAGTTTACTAAAACTAATTGGCAGACGGCAGAATGGCCCAGCCAACAGAGAACTACTTGATCATACACTATATTCCAGAGGTGCATTTGGTGATGAACAACAGTGATGATTGTGGATATTCAGAGTGCAGTATAAAATTGAATAAGTTGAAACTCAATCAATTAATGACACTAAAAATCCAGTTAAGGATGATTACTATGATTAGCTAACCACTTGTGCAATTTAAACTCAATTGCAAAAACCTAAGTTAAACTCATGTGCATTTACAAAATTATGTCTGAAAGTGTGCATTGGTTAGACAATTTAGTGTATGTTGTACAATCAGGGAGTCTAAATTACCCAAATACACCAAGCACAAGACAATGACATGGAACTTACACTTAGAACCAAAGAATACAACAAATACGCCACCCCATTTGAAGTTTCATAGTACATATGAATAGATATTTGTTTGATAAAACTTGCTAAAATTACATTTCACATGTTAATATATATTAATCAACTTGCTGAAATATCTGTAAATTTATATCAATGTGTGTGTATGTGTGTATGTATCAATAGAAATTTTCCGACCAATCAGTAGATTGGTCTTAGGTTTTCCACATAACGAAATGATTACTTAATCAAGAACGTGGTTTTTTTCCTCAATTTTGGTTGTTCTCTTACAAACTGAAAATTTTTAAAGATGATGCGATAAAAATTTATTAAAAACCGAAAGGGGAACAAGAGGAAAGAAAACAAAAGGATCCTCACCAAGAAGGTGAAGAAACCAAAAGAAAGAAAAAAAAAACGAGAGAACAAAACTGAAAATTAACCTCTTAAGTCCATGTGTATGTGTCAAATCCTTGCATAAACATCTATTTAAGGTTGAATATTTGTAGATTTATAAAGAGAAACAAGATCAACATTAAAAATTAGAAAGAAAAAAAAATGAAAAAATACATGGATCCAGATGCATTGGGTTGCAATTTACCCAATATAAGCAAGTCTGATCTCAAACAACTCACAAAGTTCTTAATTTCTCAATGTGAGCTTTTGGCCATTTTTTGGGCTTTTTATTATTAAGGTTTTAATGGGGATTTCAGTATAAAATTCTCACTTCGACCAGAATTTGGTAAGTTTGTAACAAGGTTTTCAATTTCCAATGATATTTCCCAAAATGTCGATATTTGATACATATCAGCTGAAATAGTGTCTACATTCTACCAAAACTACATAGTTTTTCAAATTCCCTTAACTAATATCTTCCCCTTAAACGAAAACTATCGTAAAAAATTCCAACATTTTTGTAGAATTTTCAAATAAGATACTGATTATACAGTATCATAAATAAACTAATGCGTAAAATAATAAAATAGTTCCTTACCAAAAAATAATAATAATAAAATAGTTGCAAAAATATTCATTCTGCTTCCTTTTCTAAACAATGCACTCTAGGCCTGTCTAGGGGCTGCAATGCCTAATTGAATCCTATTCCCCCATTCCACTCTATCTAGACTCTAGCCATATCTTCTGTTAAATATAAGTACTCATGTCTTTCATCAGTCGTGACTACTTCAACCCAAATCAATTTTAGCCTTCCTCTTGTCCTTCTAGCTCCTTCAACTTGCACTATCTCCCTCCACATTGATACCATCCTTAGTCTTCATCACCGATAACTGAACCATCTTAGTTAACTTTCCCACATCCTATCCCATACCCCTAGTATTCATCAGTTAAGAGTGGAGTGTCTAAATCCTTTCCACACTTTGGACATTTGACTCTTCTGTAGCTTTTCTAATTATTAGTATTGTAGATGTTGTCAACCTTAGGTTTCTACAGATGATAGGACCTAAAAGGAGAAGAAAAACTAGTGATACTTTGAGATAAAATGGATTTTTTTTTTTTTGTGAGAGGTAAAATGAATTTATTGAAAGAGCCGAAGCTAAAGAATAAAGACAAAAGGCAAAGACAACAATAAAAACAGAGAAAAAGACAAAGAAAGGAAAAGACAAAAAGGAGCCAACCCAACTCAGCTCAAGAACACAAAAACAACAACAAAACAAAGCTAAACATCTCCATCCACATGGAAACCCTCCCAAGCTAACCACTACTCGGACTCGTCAAAGGAAGGCACAATAGAGGCCCACTCCAATAAAAGGTCGTAAATCCTTATGATAATCCTCTCGAACTTATCATTCTTGTCCTCAAAAATTCTGAGGTTTCCTTTCCTTCCAAATAACCCAGCAGATGGCACCAGGGAGGAAACGCTAGATTAAATAGATGATCCCCTTAAGATCACTCAACCACCAACTCAAGGTTAAATCACTAAAGGAAAACGGGAAAACCCAAGCAATACAAAAATGAGAAAGGAAAGAAGCCCAAACCTTCCTAGTCAACAAGCAGTGAATAAAGATGTGCTCAACTAAATCCTCAACCCTGCAACAAAGACAATAACTATTCACCAAGTTCTACCCTCTATTTTGGAGATGGTCCAAAGTAAGAATTTTATCCAAGAAAGAGGTCCAGATAAAAAAATTAATCTTTGAAGGAATGCCCCTAAGAGACCAAGGACCTACTTCCCCGAGCATCAACCCATGAAATAAGGATTTGGGGGTAAAACGGACCTTCTTAGACAACCCCCAAACTCTACAATCCCTCTCCCCCTCACGCAACCTGTAACCACCAAAGAGCCCCAGGCTCAACCACTCTCCCCACTCCCAATCATTGAGGTTTCTACGTAACCTAGGACACCACACCCCCTCACCCAAGAACCCAAAGTTGTCAGCCACTAAGCTAAGGACATCCTCAGCAATCAAGCTGAACCTAGGATGTAGAGACTCTAGGATGGAAACCCCACACCATCTGTCCTTCCAAAACCAAATACCCAACCAAGACCAAAGCTAATGAAATTCTTGAACCTAGCATTTCCTTTCACAATAGGCTTCCAAATACCATTAAGTGTCATGTAGAATCAAATGAGTAAGTATATTAAAAAGTAGCAAAAAAGGACTTTGGAGAGTAGTGGAAAAGAGCAATCATTTAAAGAAAATTAGTGGTGGAATGATGAAGTTCAAAAAGCCATTAATGAGGAGGTTTTTTTATAGGGATTGGCAAAATATTAGTAAAAATAGAAGTAGAAGCAAAAGTTACCTAAGATTGATAACAAGATATCAAAAAAAATGACAAAGACGATATACCCCAAGGTAAAAATTTCATAATCTAGGTTCAATAATCCATAAGGAGGTAGAGATTAAAGAGGATGTTGTTCATAGAATTAGAGCATGGTGGACAAAGTGTGAGGTGCTTCTAGAGTGTTGTGTGATAAACATATACCAACGAGAGGGAAAATTTTTATAAGATGGCTAAAAGACCAGCCATATTTTTTTTATGAATGAAGACGAACCGAAATGTAGAAAAACAAAGAAACAACACCTACATAGAATGAGTGTAGCTAAGATAAGGCCCCACACTTTGACTTATTGACCCACCTAACTTTTAAAAACATTGTTCCCGTCATTCACTAATACTCCAACACCTTTAATAATTTGGTCAAAACTTTCCCATATCACCTCGGATTTGCGCAATTGGTATCATTAGAAAGGTAACTGAATAACCTCTCTAATGACACCAAAATAAGCCAAAATGGCAAGTTTTGACCTTAGAAAACTTCAGCTAAAAGTGACATGATTACTCTCTAAAAAAAAACCAACAAAACCTTGGCACTATTGACCTTATTATATGGACACATAAAATATTGTACCACCCTTACAAGATCCTAAATAACCC